>APFE030461522.1:216150-235304 GCA_000404065.3 Pinus taeda | reverse complement strand
TGCATAGGAGAAAGGAGGTGGCCCAGAAGGTTGGCAGTCTGCCTTCATAAATTTCCTGGCTATGGCAGCAATGTCTGTGCTAGAGAGTTTGGAGCCCTCATCTAGCAAATAGTTCATGGAGAAGGGGTATAACAACTGGGTCTGCTTGTAGTTGAGCATCTGGTTGATGGAGTCTGGAGTTATATAGAAGAGGATGCTCCCAGATGGAGACTTCACAACCCTGAGTTTCTGGTCATAGTTCTCTGCACATAGGTGGATGATTTCAGGGAAAATGTTCATTGAAGGCAGGAAGTAGGTGGGTAGATTAGATTTCCAGACCCCATACAGGTCACTGTTGTCCAAGTGACTATTTCTTAATTGGCAATATGTCTGCAAATGGTTTCTCTCTGCCACAAAGTCTGTGATGAGGGCATCACTGTCCACCAGTGGTATAGCTTCTAGCTCTCTGTTAGGTGGATTTATAGGCAATACATCCAGAGCAGCTGGAGTGGCCATTGTCTTGATTTTGCTGGTGGTTTACTGTGTTTCAAGCTTGATGTGAATTCTGAGGAATGGCTTACTTCTCTCTATTTGCAGTGAGCAGTTTGGCAGTGCAAGGAGGTTGTCACAGGTTTAATCAATCTATGGGGCACTTTGTTTTTAGGAACCAGGGTGTTTTTGAGCTGGTTAGCTGGTTATTTGCAGAGGATTGCTTTAGCAGAGGTGAGGGAAATGTCAATTCAGTTCTTCTAGCTTGTGGCTTGGCTTTCTTAGTTGTTTCTTGTGAAAAACTGGTAAATTTGACCGCGGGTCACGGGTTTCCTTGAGACTTCCTTCGTGCAAGGGTTTCAGAGGTTTCTTAGGTAGACTTTAGAGGTGAATTTCAACAATGTGGGTCCTTTAACTGAGTTGCTTAAGCAGGAAAATGGGATTATATGGAGTACAGTGGACAAGAGGGTGCCTGCGGCAAAATACCTGGTTTTAATGGCGTACGAGGCGTTTGCACCGGTTGAATTGGCTGAATTGCAGGTGGTTGGGTTGACAATGGAGGCAGTAGCAACTTTGGTGGATTACTTTTGCTTTTCGACCGTTGGAGGTTGAATTTCGCTTTAAGAGGAGCTCCAGGCGTTCGTAGAAAATAATGCAAAATAACGGTTTTTTACACCTTTTTATGCATTTTTGGCATATTGGCGCCTTTTTGTGATGACGTCATGCTGACGTCATCATGGGCCCGGGTACAGACAGACTGATGTGGCAAGTGACGTGGGTGCCCAGGTGGCACTGACACGGTGGCAAGGTGGACAGGGCGATGCAGTGGCCAGGGGTGACGTGGAGGCCTGGTGGCGGCAAAGCAGGGTGACGTCACGCTGACGGGGGCGTGACGTCAGTGCGGAGGGTAGGGCGGTAAGCGGTCTCCCCGGCAGGCTCTTGGGCGGTAAGCGGTTTGGAGGGGGGGGGCAGCAAACAACCCGGGCGCCTGACCCGTGGCGGGGGTACGGCGGCAATACCGCCCATCCCCCGGACGCAAAAGGTCGGGCGGTTGTGGTTGAAGATCGACCGCCCACCATCAGATGGGCGGGGCGGAAGATCTAACGGTGGGCGGCGATCGTGATATGCCGCCACGTTAATAACGGGGGACCCGCCCGATATATTAAAATATGTTTAATAAATGGGGCGCGGGGTGGGTTTAGAACCTTAGGTTAAGGGTTTTATACGTTTTAAACGCGCGTTTATATTTAAAAGTCTTTTATTTAAAAAAAACTTTATAATAAACGGGTTTAGGGCGGAGAAAAGGGGGAAAAGGGTAAATGGGGGCGGGGAAATTGATTTCTTTGGTTTTTTTACCATAGTTTTTTGGCCAAACCCATAGTTTTTGGGTGATTTAGGGCTAATACTAACCCTTGAGGGGTTAATATTTCCCAAGGAAGGGATATTTAGCTATAGTGCTAAGGGGAGGGTGTTTATAGATGTTTTTGGGAGATTTTCATTGGATTGTAATAGGATTAGGAGAAGGGGGAAGTTAGGGAGCTAGATAATATGTTAGTGATTAATATGGTTTGTGAGGTGAATGAAGGGGTGAAGCCAAGTTTTAGCTATGTGAAACTTTAACTTAGGTTTTTTGAGGATAAATGAAAGTGATGAAAAAGGATGTTTTTACACAAGAAATGTGGCTTCTTTTCATGCTTGAACTCCATGGCTTGACCAAGTAGTTTGTGATATAATGAAGTGTAACTGGACACCTGAGCAGATCTCAAGGCCCTTGGGAGTGTTAGTAAGAGATGATTTTTTGGGGGAAACTTGGGAAGTTAGACATGCTTCCAATGTTTTTCCTCCACTCTTTGTTTTTGATGCCCACACCCTGAGTGGCATAAGTTTTTACACTTAATAGGCCCATTGGTGATGGCTCTCCATTTCTGCAACCTTGCACTACTTACCCATCCTAGTAATCCTAACATTTTTTCTTCATTAAAGTGGGTGCACTTGAATTAGCAGACCCTGATCTTCCTCTTTTGGACTACCCTCCTATCTAATATCTACCCTTATTTCTTCCAAGGTCCCAGATTAAGCAGTTGGGCACCTTTATTTCTCTACCTAGCTAGTCATCTACCAAGCTTGAGCTGTTTGGTCAGGGAACATTCTCTATTCTGCAGCAAGCAATTTAACCATGGAATGGTCCAATTTAGATTGTTGGGCCATCCATCAAGTGTGATTAGCAGCAGTACTTGGAAACATGATACTTCCAAATAAGCGTAGTAGTGGCATTTTGACTGGCCACTTTCCTGGTGTTTAGCTTGGGGTTCATTTTCATTTTTGTCTTGACCATTTGATTTTCTTGCCCTTTGATTATTCTTTTAAGGCATACCCTCTTTTCATTTTTTATTTTTTGTAGTATGTGCACAAAATATGGAACCTTTGCAGCCTGCAATGATGAACATATTTAGCCTTTCCACTGTCAATCATGAAAGATGAAACCTATTGGTATAGGAACCTAACAAGATGTTATCCATTACCTTCTTTGCGATGCGACGCTTTATTATTGAGAGAATGGTTTTGTTCGAACTTATCATAAAACTTATGTCCTTTTGGATTTTTGCGGGTATTCTCCTAAGTTTATGATAATAACATTTATTCAAAAAAAGAATACAAGTACTAATTTATTTTTTTTATTTTTTCGATAAAGGGTCCCCACTTATTTAGTATTAGTAATAAAACTAAATAAAAAGGGGGGGTTGTTGCTGGCCACAACAGGACCAAAGGTTTTAATGATTATATAATTTCTATTTTGATTTAGAAAATTTTGAACAAAAAATTGTATCAGAACTAGTGAATCCTTTACTAGATATGGTTATGGTCATCTTGTTTTTTTGTATATCAACTCTAGACTTGGCCCTATCCATTATCATAGAAGAGAACATTTTTATTTTCGTTATTGTTTGCACAATGAACTAAACATTTCCAGCTATCAATTACTTATGCAGTTTTTACCTTTTAGTCTCCCTATATATATCCTATATAATATATATATATATATATATATATATATATATATATATATATATATATATATATATATATATATATTATATAATATATATATATATATAATATATATATAATATATATATATGCCAACAGCTCGTTCAACAAAAATTGTGTGTACATATAGTCTTTTTTTTATTCTAGAGATAATACTCGTTCTTTATTTTTCTTTTATAGAATGCGATAGTTATTTGTTGGACAACCTATCCTTGTAATGGGGAACCATTGTTGGTTCTTTGAGTCTTAACCATCTATCTAGGGATTGTGTTGGACTTGAGAATGAAGTAATTATTCTCCCAGTCAACCCTCTAACCTACACATAATCTCAAATATTTTGTCCTTAACTAATGTTTTTATATATGTATGTAAATAAATACACTTACAACAATATATGCTCTCCATTTTCTTCTTTAATTTCACCAGTTTCTCATAGATTATTTTTTTTCTAGGGTTTTGGTATTTCTACCTTAACCAAAAAAACCTCCACACTAGACCTATGCATCAAAACAAACTGAAAAACATTGTTAGTTGGTACCAAAATTCTCATTTGTACATATACATGTATTTATAACTTCTAGCATGTGCCCAAAGCTTTTATTCTACTTTTTCTTCTTTTATTTCAACGAACATAACTATTTATTTTCACTTCTTAAAACTAGAAAAGTGTGTATTTATATAAAATTCCTTCAGGAACAAGCTAAATACCTCCACGTTCCACCCAACCTTGAAACAATTTATTTTATTGGTTCCCCCCAAGCTTTCCTCTAACTATTAGGAAAAACTTTGCAAATGTTTATTCTAAATTTTCACCTCCTATACCCTTAGCAACATCCTGCTAATTCTCTAGGTTCTGCTAGTCTTTCTCTCCCACTGGTAATATTTTTTATCAAGAAATGTCTTTATCTCCCATAGTCCTTTTTAACCTTTTCTTGAGAAGATTAACAAATCAAATTTAATTTCTAATTTCATTATTGCAAAATAATATTTACATCAACATATCTATCACTTGCCATATAATTTCTTCAACCAGTAATTCAATAAAAACAACTCATATGGTAATTTTTCCAGGGGTATTACAATTATATCTCAAGAAACATATAAAAAAAAGATGCATAGCCTCCTAGGAGATCTCTTCTATTTGATGGTTCATCTCTATGATATATATGTGCACCCTCCTTTGGTTGTTGGTAACTATTTTACTCTATGTACCTCCTTACCCCTTACCATGCAAGATAGGTTATTCCCTTGTTGTTAGAGTTGTTCTGCACTAAATGAAATGGGCTCACCTCCACTAGGCCATAGACTCCCTTATTCCCATCCTCGTGACCAAAACCTATGAAGTTAATCAACACAATAGAGGATATGCCATGGCATATCCAGCAACAAAGTATCAACACTTACATGTTTTCAAGCCACTCTATTTTAGCTCGAATAACTCGAAAACATACCCATAATACCATTATGACTCTTGTTTCATGACATCACACATAATCTTTACTGCAATTTCAATGTTTATTGTGGCATTTCGAAAATCTCACTTCTAGGTCATCTAACCTTTGACCAGAGTCATTCATGATTATTTTGTGTGATATTTTAGCTTCTCATGTATAACTAAATGGGCCAATGGTGACCTTATTCAAGCCTATTGCGCCCTATGAAATTGTTTACATGAAAAGTTTTCATTGCATAAATGCATCCAATGTTCAAAGAAAATGTTTTCAAGTCATGGAATGATTGTTAATGCATAATAGTTTAAGCTCAATTGTCTTACATGTTTTAAAATATTTGTTCATGTATTCTCATCTACTTACAACCACTTTATACACAGTCCCATACTCCTCAATGCACCATACAATCACATTCACCCAGCTTCATCACAAAGGCATGTTAAACAACTTACATGAAAATGTTTTTCATTACAAAGTGCTTATGGATGAAGAATTTCTCAAAATGATTGGGGCTAAGTTGTCTTATCCATTTTGGCTACTTACTCTATTAAATTTTTGGCCATTGAATGTGTTAGGCTAGGTATTGTTAACTCCACGAATAGTTTTTCTATTGAGAGAAACATTAATATATACAATGGAGAGGTAGACCTTTGGAATTAATATTCCAGTGTCTCTTTATATTCTTATTTTCATATTTACAATATTTTCCCAATCCCCGAGGATTAGGTGTCAACATTCCCCCCCTTAATCTGAAGGGGTGTTTGTGAGTCCAAGCATCATTCTAAATATTTAAAACTTTTATCTAAGCACTTTGGTGAGGATGTCTACAATCTGCTCATTTGTGGAACATTGGTGTAGGTGAATATTCTTGACCTCAACATGATTTGAAATCAAATGATACTTTGTATTTATAGGTTGGGTTTGATCATGGAATTTTAGACTCTTAGCCAATTATTGCAGAATTATTAGCAATTAGAAGAGGAGCAGAATTCATTTGTTTCTCCTGCAAATCTTCAGGAATTTTCTTGAGCCACACAATATCCTTGGTTGCTTCTTCAACTGTCACATATTCTACCTCTATTTTGGAATCTAGTTTAATTGATTGTTTTTGTGACCTCTAGGAGATAACTCCTAATCCAAGACCCATAACATAATCTGAAGTAGATACTCCATTTTCTATATCTCCATCAAAGTTTGAATCAAAGTATCCAATTAAGTTGAACTCATCCACCTGTGTATATTTGAGTCCAAAGCCTTGAGTTCCCTCCAAGTACCTTAGAACTCTTTTTGTAATATACCAATGATTCTCACAAGATTTTTACCTAAACTTGGAAAGGATTCCAACAGCAAATGAATTGTATGGTATGGTAGTAGTGAGGTTGTTAATACTTCCTATGAGTTGTTTGTACTTGTTTGCATCCTCAAAATCATTTATTTCTTTGGTTTGAGCTTTAAATTTTGTTCCATTGGAGTGGTCAAAGGATTACATTTATACATGCCAAATGTTCAAAAAATATCCAATGTACTTCTTTTGAGAGAGTAATATAAACTTTTGATGTTGGGTTACATCAGTATCCAAACAGTAGTAAACATATCCCAAATTTGACATCTCAAAACCTTTCCTTAGTTCTTTCTTTATGGATGCAGTATAATTTTCATAGTTCCCTGTCATCGATAGATCATCTACATACACCACATGATATACAACATTTTTTCCAACTTTCTTGACAAATGAATTTGAATCATCAAGATCATAATGTTTGAAATTTAGTTTCAGAAGATGCTAAATCAATTTCTAATACTAGACTCATTGTCCTTATTTGAGGACATACAAAGATTTGATAATTTTGCATATTTTTTGCTCTTGTCCCTTCACAAAAAATCCTTTTGGTTGAGACATAAAAACATTTTTTTTTATATCTCCATTTAGGAAAGCAGTTTTTTCATCCATTTGATTAACTTTCCATCCATTATGAGTTGTCAAGGCAAAGAGAGTCTAGATGGTATACCATTTTGTTATTTTGGAGGGGGGGGGGGGGGGTTTGGGGGGGGGTGGTGTGTGGTTGTAGGGGGGTTTAAATTCTCCTCATAATTGACCCCTTCTTTATGTGTAAAACCTTTTTCATGACCCTTTCTTTGTGCTTTTCAAGTGAGCCATCTGATTTATACTTGTTCTTGAACACCAACTTGAAGCCAATCAGTTTGTTTCCAAATGGAGGTTCCACCAACTTGAAGCCAATCGGCTTGGTTCCAAATGGAGGTTCCACCAACTTTCAGGTTCCATTCTTTATCAGAGTATCATACTCATTCTACATTTCTTCCTTCCAAGCTTCTTTAAAGAAAGTTGGTTTAAAATCAGTACATAAATTAATTCGCAATCATAAGAAACATCCATATCAATAGTTGAATCAGAATCCTAAATCACCTTCATTTTTTCTAGTAGAACTTCTTGTTCATGTCTTTCCAACTTCATCATGGTTGTGAAAATTTCAAATTCTATTGCAACAACTGGAGATTAACTCCTAATTGTTAATTAATTTAACAATTTGTTTTCCCACACAAACAACGAATGATTATCTACTACAATTTTTACCAAATTAAATATTGTGGAGGATAAACTAGAAAATGGGAAATATTCTAGCACACAAACATCAAAATTAACACAGTTAATTTTGAACTACAGTCTCTAAAAAAACCCAACTTGGTAAAATCATTGCAGTAGTTGAGGATTTTATATTATTATGCAGTAGTGAGAAATTTCAAGTACAATTGGATGTCGAATCTGGCTATCCTATATAGAAAAATACTGGAAAAAATATCTAGAGTTAAATTACCCTCACTTTGATCAATCCCAGCACTTGACTCCCACTAAAAAGCAACCCATCCAACTGCATAAGCTCTGCGTCAACCTTAAGCTATCTGCCACATGTGTTGCTTGGATCAACTGCTAGTCAAATTGTCCTTCCTACTACTGACTAGGAAAACACTTCTCTAGCACTCTAGAACCTTTTCCCAACCTCTGGAACTAAAAATGTCTTCCTTCCTCAACAAATTGAACTGCCCAATGAAGCCTTTGCACTGCCTCTGCACAACTTCCTGAAGAAATTTTTTCCTTTCTCTACAATGCACTTCATCGGATCTGGCAATCTTCCTCTAGCTCATTGTCTTTTCTTCCTTATTGAAGCTTGAACTCTTCTAGCACTGTTAGCTCTCTGGAAAATCAAATTCTCCAAGGAAATCGAACTCTTTTTGGTTCTCACAAGTGTGTTCTCCATCTACCCATCAACTTCTTCTTATAATCCTTTGTTGGACCTCCAACAGCCATTATTAAAACTTAATCAAGGGCCCATATTAATTCTCTGTCAATATGTGTGAGTTTCTAGATGATTCACACCTTATCTCAATGTATTATGATTAATTAAGCAAATTTCCTAAGTTTAGACAGGAAATATTAAAAAATAGGCTAATAGTGTAATTGAGACACTTCTATGCGAAATTTCCAGAAATTATTTATGGGTTATGGAGAACTCATTTGTTTTAGCATCTCCACAAAGTTTCAAGACTAGAACACCTTTGATGCTACATAAACTAACACTCCCTCTTAACAAGGATGGTGTTCTCTCTAGTATTGCACACTTTTCCACAACACTTTGTCTTTGTATCACTATCTATCACATTTTTTATGTATGGCCACTTCCACTAGCCACCAACTACTATGTAACTTTCATGTTGCATTTGTGTTTTTTTTTACACTGCCATACTACTACCAACCTTGCATCTACATTGCAATTATCTCTCAGTTGTTTTTGTTGCAATTGTAACAGTTGCAACTAAGCAACATCCTAAATACTAAATCATATGTGGTTGTAGCATCTGTCTCCTAAGTCCTGACTGGTACTAGTTTTTACACTGTCCACTAAGTAATTTGTGTTGCTACTGACTTTGCACTATGCCACTATGCACTACTGCTAACACTACATTGCGCTCCTCAACATCTGACTGGTACTAGTCTGCAACTATCACTCGAGAATATGATTGCATACACTAACATTGATCCATCCTACTACTGAATACTATGGGCCCCCATATCAAGGTAATGATCCATGGGGAGTGTTGTATATGTTTCTCGAAGGTAGTTCTTGGCTGCGAAACTACACCGAGAAACTAACTCAACCAAACTTTAGGCTCAAGTTAGCCCTCAAACTAGAGGGGGCTCCCTAATGATTTTTTTAATGTTGTTCATTGTCACTGGAAAACAACCTATGAAGCACAATAGCCAAATCTATGATTTGTATAAGTGGTTGTTGATGAGTATCTAATCTCTGCTCAGAAATAAGCCCTCTCTTGTTGAAACTTGATCAAAGTGCCAATGTCTAGCTTTGACAGAATAACATGACTTTACAGATTTTGGTAGAGGAATAGAAGAGAATATATGATAATTAAACATTCATACTAAATACTTAATAAACCAAATATAGTAGATGCATGTAGAAGAATTCTAGAGCTAGACAAATATACATTTAAGAGATGATGGAAGGCGACAATTAAATGATGCATAGAAGTTATTTTTAACAGACTGTTCAATTAGCTAGTCTCCATAATGATGATAACTTTGCAGTGGGTTGTTAGGGAGGTTGGTACTCAAACCTAGCCTTACCCTAAATCCTATGTTACCTTGAATATATACAAAAATAGATTATAAATCACTGGAAAAACATACAGAATAAACAAATTTTGTAATGAACTGGAGCTAGAAATATTTAATTAAAATTCATGTAATAGAAGTCTTTACAAAAATGGCAGAGTTTTGACATCAAAATCCAACCCTTTTACAATGAAAATCAAATAATATATAGAGCATTACATCAAGATAATTATGTCTATCTTTCTGGAATAAAAATCAGAACAATATATTAAAAATAAAAACAATCTCTGGAAAAAAAAACAGGAAATTTGGAGTTGTTTGCAAGTCTTATGCCTTGAAACCTTGAGTTTCTTAAACTATCTGCTGGAAAACTACACTTTTATCCTCATTTTGTTGATCTTATGTTATTAGGTGTTTTTTAAGAGCTAATATATCTGCCTCTAAATATGAAAAAGAATGACTACTCATCTTTCTCCTCCTTAAGATGTTAAAATCATGTTCATAATTTGGTTGACCGGTCCTTTTTATAGAATTGATTAATCCCTTGTCTTTTGATAAAATCCTTTGATAATTCAATTGGTTGTCTTTCGGGTTCTTAATCATTGTCATAAATTTTGGAGATGATTTGGAAATCATTGATTTTCTCACTCTTTAGTTTTCAAAAATAATAATTTTAATTTTTTGGGAATAAAATATTTTAATAAAAATATTTCCCAAAACTCTATAAAATTATATTTTCATATTTCCATCAAAATAGATCATTCTTGCCTGTGGTTTTGAAAAACCATCTCTTCGTTTTAAAACCATATCTTGTTTTGACCTATAAAATTGTTCCTTTCCTCATGAATTTCATAAATCAAATCATGAAATATTTCCTTAAATAATATTTGTTTTGTAAAACCATCCATTGTTTTCATATTTAGTTTTTCCCACTTTTGGTATACTTATGAATAAATGAAACTTCATAAATAATTCTCATTTTTCTATGAAGATCGTTTACTGGTTTGCTTCCCATGGTTTTGAAAACCATGTCTCCAACCATGTTTGGTAAATTATGAAAATATGTTTTCTACTCCCCCTTTTGCTTTTGTAAAATAATTCTTTTCCTCTTTATAATTCTTTTTCTCCTTATATCCATAGGAAATATTTCTTTATAACATTAGAAACTCCATGATTTGTATTGAAATGTAGTTCTAGAACATGTATCCTTGCACGAAAATACTTTTTCCTCTTCATAATTATTTTTCTCCTTATATCCATAAGAAATAATTCTTTATAACATTGGAAACTCCATGATTTGTATTGAAATGTAGTTCTAGAACATGTATCCTCGCACGAAAATATTTTCCGATTTCTGACCTAGCCTCTTCTTACCTCAATCTTTCACCCATAAGCACATCTATAATTTTTTTGCACCACACCTGACATTTATGAATTAAAATCCATATAGTAAATGGTATGGCAACGGTATTGTAGGGGGGTAGTAGGTTGTAAATGGTTTAGGAAGGGGGGGTCCATAAAAGTGAAACAACTTTGCAGGGGGGTAGGTTAAAGATTGGATAGGCACCCCCCCCCCCCCACGCAAACCGTATATTTATTACTTCACACAACTCATTGAGGTAATGTATATAATGGTGTTTTAATGCGTGAAATGCAGGGTGGGGACATAGTTTTGATTTGACTTATTGATTTGGCTTAGAGATTGGGGCTGACTCAATATTTTTTAACATAAGTTTATATTTTAAATAAAATAAATTTACAACAAAAATATATATATATCTATATATATATATATATATATATATATTATATATATATATATATATATATATATATATATATATATATATATATAATATATATATATCTTATAAAATTAAATTTATTTAAAATCAAAACTATTATAAATAACACCCCAAAAACTTGTATAAAAACCAATTTTTCCACAGACATTTGCATATGCCCACAAATCTAACTAGGAAATTAATTAGCAAATTTTGAAAGAAAAAAATGTGTAGCCTTTCTTTGACAAGAAAAAGCTACAACAAGGATGACACCTCAATGAAACTTGCCTAATTTTGCGTTCGTCTGGGACTATAGCTCCATATCACCCTACCTCTCTCCTAGAGTTATAGTTGCAAACATTGTGAAAACCTCCTCCAACTTGGAGGACAATTTATCTATCCCTACAAATGTTGTTGCCTGGTCCTACTTCTCTTGCTTTTCCTTCTTCCTGAGAGGACACTGCGTATAGTAGTGGCCAAACTCACCACATCTAAATCACTTGACCTTTGACAAGTCCTTCTTCTTCTTCTTATTTTCCCCTTGTCCCAGACTGGGGCCCTTAGATGTTAGGGTTGTATTATCCTCTTCCTTCTCACCCTTCACACCTTTGTTGTTTTCTCCACTGACGTTCTCTTTACTAGAGCTCGCCTCAACTACTCCTATTGTAGATCGGCCCACATCTTGTCCCATCCAGGAAAAGTTTCCCTACCCAAAATACTTTGGACAAACTCATCTTAGTCCTCCAAGACATTGTTTAGTGCCAACCATACAAGATTTGTGGGTTGCGATGCCTCCCTAATGGCTAAAAGCTAATCTCATACCTCTTAAATCTTCGTGAGGAAGCAGTTTATTCCCTCACCCTTCTACATCCTTATTCTTCTTAGCTTCTCGTGGAGAAACATCTTTTGTTGCTCAGAAGGACTCTGATATAGCATGGAGAGAGCATCCCACATCTATTTGGCAGTGTTCTTGCTAGATATATGTGAGGCTATATGATCTAGGACTCCATCCAAGATCATATGATTCGTCTTTTTCATTTCTTTCGTGTACTCCTTGAGTTGATCGACATCCTAGGGAATTTCTACCACATTATCTATATAGGAATCATATTCATCTAGGAGGAAGGACATCCTAGCCTTCCAGATGACATAGTTGGAGACCCCCTTCAACCTATCTTGATATATAAGACCAATTGTGGCCATCTCGAATATGTTTGGAAACTCCCTGATCCTCTGCTCGATTGTTGCTCTACGACTTTCACTCCCTTCTGAAATGTGCAGTCCTCCCTGCCAATATTGCCACCTGCAACTGGGAAAAATAGATTTATTGGCTAGAAACCCTTTGAGATAAATATCCCTCTTTGTGTAATTTATCTTCCTCTTTTAATCAAATTTTCTCAACGATTCTACTGTGTTGTTTTCCAAAAATGCTTCTCAGATTTACCTCTGCTTGTTGGAGTCTTGCTCTAAGAAAATTGAATTATTCCTACCTACCCCAACTGGAAATCGAATTCCTGCTCTGCTACTTGGATTGCCTAACTAGGGTATTTGCAGTCCCTGGAAAAATTGTGTTGTTACTCCTCCAAAATAGAGAATTTCTCCCTCTCCATCTCTGAGCTAATGATCTGATCCTCACTTTGATACCATGTGAAAAAATCAACTTCTATTGCAACAACTGGAAATTATTCTCCTAATTGTTAATTAATTTAACAAGTTATTTTCCCACACAAACAATAAATAATTCTCTACTACAATTTTCACCAAATTAAATTATGTGGAGAATAAACTAGAAACTATGAAATATTATAGTACACACACATCAAGATTAACACAGTTATTTTTGGACTAAAGTTCCCAGAAAAACCCAACTTGGGAAAATCGATGTAGCAGATGAGGATTTTATATTATTATGAAGCAATGAGAAATTATGAGTACAACTGGATGCCAAATCTGGCTATCCTACAGAGAAAAATATTTCCTAAAATATCTAGAGGGAAATTACCCTCACTCCAAGCAATCTCGACACTTGACTTCCATTAAAAAGGAAGTCTTCCAACTGGGCCTGCGCAGGCTCTACATCAACTTGAAGTTGTTTACCACACGTGCTACCTGAATCAACTACTAATCAAGCCATCCTTCCTATTGTTTACTAGGAAAATGCTTCTTCAACACTCTGGAACCTCTTCCCAACCTCTGGAACTGAAAACGTCTTCCTTCCTCAGCGAATCGAATTTCCCAACGAATCCTTTGTGTTGCTTCCTGGAGAAATTCTGGCCTTTCTCTGCAATGCACTTCACCGAATCTGGAAATATTCCTCCAGCTCACTATCCCTGCCCCTCACTATCTCTACTTCCCTACTAAAGCTCAAACTCTTCAATCATTGCTCACTCTCTAGAAAATCTAACTCTCCAAGCAAATCAAACTCTCTGTGGTTCTCACAAGTGTGTTCTCCATCAACCCATCAACTTGTTCTTATAATCCTTTTTTGGACCTTCGACGGCCAAGATCAACACTTAATAAAGGGACCATATTAATTCCCTATCGATCCATGTGAGTTTCTAGATGATTCGCACCTTCTCTCAATTAGTTATAATTAATTAACTAGATTTCCTAAGTTTAGACTTTAGGAGATATTAAAAAATGGGCTAATAATCTATTTGAGACACTTCTAGGTGGAATTTCCAGAAACGATTTATGGGTTATGGAGAACTCATGTGTTTTAGCCTCTCCACAAATTTTTGAGACTAGAACACCTTTGATGCTACATAAAATAATAAGGATGAACACTTTCAAGTGTCTTGGAGAGCCATTTTGGAGGACCTTTCTAAGATGGCCCAGTTTATTCAGATCACTGACGTGGGGTTGAATTAAGATTTAGACTTCCAATTCTCTCAATCATATCACTCAAAGTATCTTCTTAATCAGTGGTTGTAGCTTCATGAGGGGGAGAGAGTGCTTTAGAACGAGATCCCAAATATTGATCCAAGATAGGGATCCCCTCTTCAAGATGTGGAATCTCATTATCAAATTCTTGAAAATATTTTTCAAGCCTGAATATGTCGAAGTGATCAAGCTATTGCTCACCAACATTGTCAGTCTTAGAATATTCAAGAAAAACTACATCTCTAGACAATATAAAATTCTTATTTACTTCATATTAGAGATGATATGCTTTGGAGGTATCAGAGTTCCCCAAGAAGATACACTTTTGACTCCTTGCACCAAGTTTGTTTCTCTATTCCTTAGGAATAAAGGCATAATAGGTGGAATCAAAAACCCTAAGATGCCTCACTAAAGGAATATGGCCATACCACATTTCATAAGGAGTCTTTTTTTAAGAGCATGAGATCGACATGTGTTTTTAATATATACTACACATTGAACTACATCATCCTAGGGCATCAGCTTTACATTTTTTTTAAACACCATTCAATGAACCATATTTAAGATTTTCTCATTCATTCTTTCAGATACATTGTTCTGTTATGGATTATAAGATACTATTGTTTAATGTTGAATTCCATACTATCAAATATAGTTTTCAAATTCATTTGAAGTATATTCTTTTCCATTATATGTATGAATAGAGCCAATATGAGATTATGTATTGTTTTCAATTCATGCATGAAAGATTTTGAAAGCTTCAAAATATTCAAATTTATTCTTCAACGGATATACCAACACATTCTAGTGTAGTCATCAATAAAATCCATCATGTATTTATTTCCATTTGTAGAAGGAATAGACATAGAACCACATAATTCAAAGCGAATAAGTTCAAGCTTTCTATATTCTCTGGAAACTGAATCATGAAATGATTATTTGCTATGTTATCCTAATATGCAAGCATCACATTGCTTCAATTTCCTAGGAATGGTTGGCAAACCAGTATCACCATTTCTCTTCAATAAATGAAGATTTTCATAGTTTAGATGTCAAAATATAGCATGCCATAAGAGACTGGATGGAAGTGTACCTTCACCATATTGAGAATTGTATGCATAGTTTTTTGCATGAGCATAGGTTCCTTACAACTTCAAGAGTCTTTATTATTCTATCCTGGTCATGAAAAATGAGTTTTTTTTTTTGCTTTTCTCACCTCTACTTTTCCATCAAACATGTGAATGGAGTGTCCTTTTTGGCAGAAGTGAACCAAGGACAAGAAGTTTCTTCGCAACTCTAGAAGATAGAGTACATCATGCAAAAGAAAGTCAAGGAGAACGGGCAAGTTGAGCCTAATGGTGCCAAGTCTAGATGGATTGAGTTTTGATTTGTCTATAAAGTATATTTCTCCATCTACATTTTCACTAAAGTCTTCAAAGAAGTCCTTCCAAAATTTCATGTGGTAATTCACTCCTATATCAAGCAACCATGCATCTTTCCATGAAGCAAGTGAAGTATTAAATAAGTCTTCAATTACTCCAATATTGCAATAAGCCACAATATAATCTGCGGATTTAGGTTCTTTACCTTTTCCTGGATCTAGTGATTTGTCTTTCTCTTCATTTCTTTCTTGTTTGATTTTGTCCCAAGAGAGCTTGCATGTGGAAGCATCATGTCCATTTTTATTGCAACATACACAATGAAGATCAGGTATTCCTCCTAGGTAATGTTTCCCCTCTTGTCTCTATTGTTCTTATTTCCATGTCTTCTTCTGCCACCTCTTCCTCCAAAATAATCTTGTGTCTAATTCTTCTCTTTTTGTGCAAGGAACACAGCTTTTTCAAAAGAATAAGCAGATATCTTCCTCTTTCCAAAATATTTCTCTCTTTCTGCAAACTTCTCCACAAGAGAGTTAAAGGTAATCTCTTTAATTTTACCACTAGCTTGTAATGTTTCAAGGTAATGAGAATATGTGGGATATAGTTCCTTGATGAAAGTTGTGAGAGGAAAATCAATTTGAACACCAATGGCTTATACATCATGCATAATAGCTTTGATTTTAGAGGCTAGGGTAAGGTAATCATCATCTTTCAATTCAAGATTGAAGAGTTTGATCATTAGCTAAACTACTTCAAGCTCTGAGTGTGATTCATATAAGTCTTTCAGCTTCTTTAAAGCACTAAAGGCATTTGTAAATGATGCAATGTGATGACTCACCACTTCATTTATTGATGCATTATTCAAGGCACGGGCCTTGTTTTTCTTATGTTGGGAAATGGCAACAAGAAATTCCAGTTTAACTAGTCCTTGAATTAAACTGAGAATCAAAATCAAATTCTATTCTCATAGCAACTTGTAAATAGTTTAATTAACTTAATTTGGTTAGGAATTTGGAGTTGGAAGTCTTTTTGAAGTCATGTATATGTTCTCCCTAAGTTTTAGGGGTCCAGCGTTATATACCTAGGGGGGATAATATGGGGTACAAAGGGAGGTACCCAAGGGAATAATGTAATAATGGGATGGGCCATAGTAATAAATAAGGTGGTTAACCCATGTCATGTAAGGGACCACAAGTAGTTAGTAATAATGTAATGGGCCCATGGTATTAGATAGATGGTATTGAGGGAACCATAGTAATGACCCATGGTATTGTATGTATGAGGCCTATATAGAGGCTAGAGACTCCACATTGAGGGATGTCAAGGAATATTGTATGAACAGGCATATGGCTTATGGAGTGTTCTCCTTCCTTAAGGAGTGAATGTATGGTGTTGCCTTACCTTAAGGGTTTGATTAATAAAGTGAATCATTTCTTTCTATATTTCAGATCTTATTATTTCTGGGTATATTTTTATTTTCATATATTTCTGGGTTAGATATATAACAAGTGGTATCAAAGCATTTTCTTGGGCAAAAGTGGAGAATTTTTTTTTAATTTTTTGCAGGATTTCTAGCGCGGCAAGTTTGCAGATCAGATCTACACATTTTGAGACAAAATCTGCAAAATATAATTGAAGATCTGGATTCTTTGCGAAAAATACATGATTTCAAAAAAAAAAACGGCCGAATCGGAGTCCAGATGAAGGAGATATCGCTAACCTAAAAATCAGTGGTGTTGCAGACATTTTTTTGGGGCAGCAAGTTTGCGGTGCAGATCTAGATGTCCTAGTGCAATATCTACAAAATCTAATTGCAGATCTGGATTCTTTGTGAAAAAATACCCGATTTCAAAAAACAAATCGGCCAAATTGGAGTCTGGATGAAGGAGATATTGATAATCTAAAAATTAGTGGTGTTGCAGACAATTTTTTGGGGCAGCGAGTTTGTGGCACAGATCTGGACGTCCTGGTACAAGATCTACAAAATCTAATTGCAGACCTGGATTCTTTGTGAAAAAATATCCGCTTTCAAAAAAAAAATCAGTCAAATCGGAGTCCAGAGGAGGGAGATATCACTGATTTAAAATCAGCTCTTTTTTCAGAATTTTGGGTGACGGCGACAGAGTTGCAGCGCAGATCTGAAATTCCAGTGCCTAGATTGGGATTTCTATCACATGGGAAGATGTAGAATGGTTGTTCCATTTCCAAAAACAGGTCATAATAGAGATTATAAGCAATACTGATAGAATTGTGGCCATTTCAAATTTTCACCAAGTGAATTTTTCTCAAAACCTCTTCATGGAGATGCTATATTTTACAGGGAAAGATAATGGTCCTACTATTGAAGAAGTCATAAAACAAAGAAAGATCATATACGGGAAAGATTGGAAGAATTTAGTGTGGTTTGATTTCCACGATGTGGCTACCAAATGGTGGTTCTCAATTGACAACAAGCAGTTGACCAAACTTTCAAATGCAGAATTTGAAAGAGTCCTTTTAGACAAATGGTCTCGAGCTAGAAAAAAGGAGAATGAGACACGTAAGGGTTATTTTCTATGGGTGTATCCTTATTGCAAGTTCATGGATTGATTCAGAAGGAGAAGATCATTGTTTCTATAAATTCTGGTTGCAAGCATAATTTTATCAATGTTAATTTGGCAAAAAAATTGCAAGTTCCAGCAAAACACATTGAAAACACACAGGTGGATGATGAGGATGTTCAAGTGTATAAGGATTTGAAGATTTCTATGGATAAATATGTGTTGCATGGTGATTTTTATACTTCTGAGATGGATAATATGGATGTTGTTTTGGGATATCCTTGGATGGAATCTGTGGGTACTATCAATATTAATGTGCAGAAGAAATTCCTGAAGCTCTGGTATAAAAAAGAAGAAAATTACATTACAGGATATTTCCATCAATAAATAGGTAGAGTACATGGAGGCTGAAGCAGAAGATGTTTCAGGGACTAACATATCAGATGATGAGCCAGTGATGATCGACAATCAAACACAAACAAAGGCTGAAGCAGAAAAGGTTACAGGTGCTGATACATCAGATGAGGGCTCAATGGTTGAAGAAATATTGGAAGATAATACACCACAACAAGCACCACAACATGCACTAGATAACACTCAGACTCCAGTAAAGGGTGAATTAAAGAAAAAGACACCGTGGGTTAAAAATTCAACATATCATCACCCACATCACCCCGCAAGAAAACAACCAACAAGATGGCAACCAATTAGCCACAAGGACAACAACCCCCGCATGACGGATAGTGAGGAGCGAAGATCCACCTACTACACATCAACACAGAAGAGCTGCCATGGTCAACTTCCATCCCAAGTGAGTGAGGCACCAGTGAGATCGAGGGTTCACCTTTCTCTTGGATGGCTAGATGCACATGCATGGTATCAGTGGACTACTCTTTTGAGTAGATCTTATTATTTGTGTTCTTCCCATGTTTCAGGGATGAAACATGTTAAGGGGG
>APFE030461522.1:159690-216069 GCA_000404065.3 Pinus taeda | reverse complement strand
AATAATGGGATGGGCCATAGTAATAAATAAGGTGGTTAACCCGTATCATGTAAGGGACCACAAGTAGTTAGTAATAATGTAATGGGCCCATAGTATTAGATAGATGGCATTGAGGGAACCATGGTAATGACCCATGGTATTGTATGTATGAGGCCTATATAGAGGCTAGAGAGTCCACATTGAGGGATGTCAAGGAATATTGTATGAATAGGCATATGGTTTGTGGAGTGTTCTCCTTCCTTAAGGAGTGAATGTATGGTGTTGCCCTACCTTAAGGGTTTGATTAATAAAGTGAATCATTTCTTTATATATTTTAGATCTTATTATTTTTGGGTATCTTTGTATTTTGATATATTTCTGGGTTAGATATATAACATCCAGTATGAGTTTAAATTGAGTTTTAAATTAGATAACTCAGTTTACTGAGTTATGTTCAGTTAAATTAGTTACAAACGGTTTGAGGAACTAATAAAGATTTAACAGTCAGTTGGTAGACTAGTGCATCCACAAGTGTCACTATAGTTAACTGAAGATTCCCTCATCAGAAACTCATGCATGCCGATTCTGAGAAAGACCCAGTTGAAACTAGAGTGCAGGGACAGTGTACTATCAGTTGTATGATTTACTTACTTGTATAGATCATGCATGCAATTAAAGAAGGACCTATGTTTGGATTGCACAGTTTGGAACCATGAATTCCCTTTAAATACATGCTATTCAACCTAGGAATTATGCAAGAGATCAGGGACTTGGAGAGCTGCAAAATTGGTTAAGTATTGGCCAAGAACTAGCTTGTGAGCTTAGAGAGTTGAGCATACTTGTGCGGAATTGTTCTAGTAAGAACAAGCTTTGTATCTTCACTCATATTTATGTTATATGCAATACAAATAGCATGGTTTTGAGCAGTGGCTTTCCCTATATACATCTTGTGTTATGTACCATTGATTTATCTTCTTCTTGTTCATATCGTTTTCATCAATCTATTGGCTTCCGTTGGTTGAAAGTAGAAGTAGATTCTTGTCTTGTGCTTTAGTAAATTGCATGAGCTTGTGAATCTACAGGATTTTTTATATGGTATCAAAGATGAGAATAGTATACTAGAGGGGATTTTGAATTTTTGATTTTTTAGTTACATGTGAAATTCTAATTTGCAATACATACTTCAGGATCGACAGATGGCATTCTACGATTTGAGACTCGAGTATGCCTTGGAAGGCAGCTCAAATTTTATAGCCAGGAGGGACTAAATCGAGGCTGTGCTAGAGGAAAATGGCTTGAAGAAATTCATTGATCAAGAAATTCGTAAGCCAACAGCATCAGATGCACAAAATTTGACTGAATGGAAAATGCGTGTGGCGAAGGCGAGGCGAATAATCCTTGAGGGAGTTAGAGACCAAATTGTCTCGATTCTCCATGGAAAAGAAACTATGTATGCTATGTGGAAAGCATTAATGGACTTGTATCAAAACAGTAGTGACCAAAGGAAATTGGCACTGAAGGACAAACTTCAATTAATCAAAATGGAGAAAGGTAAGACTATTCCAAAATACTTGACCAAGTTCACTCAATGTCATGATGAACTTAGAAGTGTTGGAATCATAGTTTCTGGGGATGATATGGTGAGTCTTGCTCTTCTAGGACTACCAAAGAGTTGGCATAGTTATCAAGACTCTATCAATGGTCTGGAGAAGCTACCAAATTGGGAACGATTGTGGTCGATTTGATGCAGGAGGAACACCGGGGATAGCTCATCATCAAAGGCTAGTGATGAAGAGGATTGTGTCTTAGTGATTAAGGCAAAGAAGGCGAAAGGGAAAGCTTCCCATTCCAAATTGAATTCTTACCGTGGAGGTAAGAAGAAAGACATGATGAAAGTTAAGTGCTTTCATTGTCATGAGCTGGGTCATTTTTCTACAAATTGTCCACTCAAGAAGTCCAAGGAGAAGTCCTCAGGAGGAGTGGCGGGTGAGGCTTTAGCCTCTCAATTCGAATTGGACTTTTCCCTCATTGCATGCATGGTGTCATCAATGATGGGAAGTGTATGGTACTTATACAGTGGAGCTTCATTCCACATGACTAGTGACAAAGAGTTATTAAGTGACCTGGAGGAGAAAGATCTTCATATGCATATCTAGATGGGTGACGACAGGAAGTATAGTGTTACTGGATTGGGAATGATTACTTTTTAGAGGGAGAATGGGGCTCCACTCACCTTGAAGAGTGTCATGTATGTGCATGGGCTGAAGAAGGACTGGTATCCATTGCCATGCTTGAGGATAGAGGCTATGATGTGATCTCCTCAAAAGGAAAGGTGTTCCTTCGACAGATAGCCATGGGTCAAGTAAAGAAGATAGGGATTTGGGTGAAGAATCTCTATAAGTTAGAGGTAGAGCAGTGCGTTGATTTGAGCACAAAAGCAAAAAGGGTGTAGAGCTGAGAAATTGGCAAGTTGTGGCACATGCGATTGGGCCACTTGCATCACAGGTCTTTGAAGATATTGTAGCAGATCTCTATCGGTCTTCCCAAAGGTGCACTTGAGAAATTTGATACATGAAAGGGGTGTACTTTGGGAAAATAAACCAAGTCTTCCTTTCACGACAAAGACAGTCGAGCAAAGGATATTCTAGAGTGAGTCCATTCGGATTTTTGTGGACCTTTCTCAACAGCATCCACAGCCAAACACAAGTATTATTCTATATTTGTTGACAACCATTCTTGTAAATGCTAGGTATTCTTCATGTAGAAAAATGATCAAACTTTCACAAATTTTTGTGAGTTTAAAGCATTGGTGGAGAAAAAGTCGGGAAAGAAGGTTAAATCTCTATGAAGTGATAATGGTGGTGAGTATGTCTCAAATGAATTTAAGAACTTATGTGCAATGGAAGGGATTAAACAGGAGTTAACAGCGCCCCATAACCCTCAACATAATGGGGTGGCCGAGAGAATGAACAAAAGCATAGTAGGGGCAGCTAGGGCAATGTTGCATGATCAGGGCCTACCACTACACTTGTGGGCTAAGGCATGCAACACAATGGTTTATGTTCAAAACTGTAGCCCACATCGAATACTTGAGATGAATACACCAAAGGAGACTTATTTTGGTAAGAGGCCAGAAGTTGGTCACTTCAGGATTTTTGGGTCATCGGCATATTTCCATGTTACGAAAGATGCACGGATATTTGTGGGGTACATTGATACACCTCATAACTATCGGGTGTACTTGCCAACCAGCAAGATGACAGTGGTTCGCAGAGATGTCAGATTCAATGAGGAGAAGACCATGTGAGTTTCCCCTGAGAGGGAGCTTGAGCTACATGTAGATGAGGAGCTTTTAGCTCCTAAGGTTGAGGAGCCTCATATTGATGTGGAGCAGCCACATGCTGAGGATTAGGTAGTGGAGACATCCACTCATGCAGAGTATTCCGAAGAGGGAAGAAAGCGCACTAGAGAGGCTGACAGATTGTTGGATGATGCACTAGAGAATGTGGGAGCACCCACTTCTCAGCGCAGGTAGAGGAGGTCACCTGAGAGGCACACTAGATACATGGCTCTTATGGGAGAATGTGTTGTGACAAAGTCATCTTCCTTTAAGGAAGCAGTGCAGCAGCTAGTTTGGGTTGATCCCATGGTGGAGGAGTATGACTCCACAGTTCGTAACAGTGTTTGGGATGTGGTCCCGAGACCAGAGGACAAGTCAATGGTGAGCTCCTGTTAGCTTTACAAGGTAAAGCAAGTTGCATATGGTAGTGTGGACAAGCATAAGGCTAGATTTGTGGCCCATGGCTTTTCACAGGTAGAGGGGATTGACTATGATGAGACCTTTGCTCTTGTTGCAAGGCACTCATCAATCAGATCTATATTGGCACTATCAGCATATATGGGTTGGTAGATACATCACATGGATGTGAAGACAACCTTCCTTAATGGCATGATTGACAAAGAGGTGTACATAGAGCATCCTAAAGGTTTTGATACCTTTGATCATGAGTCGCATGTGTGTCAACTCAAGAGAGTGTTGTCTAGGTTGAATCAAGTACCATGTGCTTGGTACACCAGGATAGATAGCTACTTCACCGGGTTCGACTTCATGAAGAGCGAAGCGGATGCGAATATATGTCACATAGTGGTGGAAGGTAAATTGTTGATCATTGTACTTTATATTAACAATCTCATACTAACATGCGATGATCAGTTGATCAAGTCTTGCAAGGAGGACCTTGCAAGAGTTTTTGAGATGAAGGGCATGGGGCTCATGCATTAATTTCTTGACATGGAGGTATGGTAGGGAGATGGGGAGTTGTTTGTATCTTAGGGCAAGTATGCCAACGAGATACTCAAGAGATGCCGCATGGAGAGTAGAAACCCCATGGAGACTCCTCTAGCATGTAACTGGAGGAAGGAGGATGCTACTTTAGGGGAAGTAGTGGAAGTTATTGTTTACAGGTAGCTTGTGGGTTCACTCATGTACTTGGTGAACACACAACTGGATTTATGCTATGCAGTTAACCAGTTGATTCAAGCGATTGTTAGGCCTACCAAGTTGTACTGGAAGGCAGCAAAGCATGTATTGAGATACCTCAACAGCACTACTCAGTACAGATTACGGTACAGATGGACAGAGGGAATGAAGCTTCAAGGCTTCATGGATGCATATTAGGAAGGTATTCCAATCGAACGGAAGATCACATCAGGAGGGATCTTCAGTATTGGTTCAGTGACATATTCTTGGTACATCAAAAAACAAATATCAGTTGCACTTAGTTCGGTAGAGGCAAAGTACATGGCTATGAGTTAGGTAGTATGTGAGGCCATCTAGATGAGGAATATCCAGGTTGGTTTTTTTGGTCAGCAAATGGATCCAACTATGATTTACTACAATAATCATAGTTGTATCAAACTCTCTGAAAATCCAGTTTTTCATGATCGATCCAAGCATATTAATATTTGATATCATCATCTCATACATTTTTTATTGAGGCGGATCATGTTGTTAGAGTACATTGCCATGGAGGAGCAAGATGATGACATTTTGACAAAGGCCTTGTCAAGATGTAAATTCGAGTTTCACAGGGACAGGATCGGGGTAGTTGATAATCCCTTTCTTATTGAGAGGGAGTGTTGAGAAATGGCAACAAGAAATTCCAATTTAATTAGTCCTTGAATTAAACTGAGAGTTAAAATTGAATTCTATTTTCATAACAACTTGTAATAGTTTAATTAATTTAATTAGCTTAGGAATTTCGAGTTGGAATTCTTTCTGAAGTCATGTATATTTTCTTCCTAAGTTTTAGGGGTCCAATATGAGTTTAAATTGAGTTGTAAATTAGATAACTCAGTTTATTGAGTTATGTTCAGTTAAATTAGTTCCTAATTGTTTGAGGAACTAATAGAGAGTTAATAGTCAGTTGGTGTACTAATGCATCCACAAGTGTCACTCTAGTTAACTGAAGATTCCCTCATCAAAAACTCATGCATGCTGATTCTGAGAAAGACCCAGTTGAGACTAGAGTGCAGGGATAGTGTACTAATAGTTGTATGATTTACTGATTTGTATAGATCATGCATACATTTAGAGAAGGACCTATGTTTGGATTGCACAGTTTTCGAAGCATGAATTCCCTTTAAATACGGGCTATTAATCCTAGGAATTACGCAAGAGATTAGGGACTTGGAGAGCTGCAGAATTGGCTAACTGTTGGCTAAGATCTAGCTTGTGAGCTTAGAGAGTTGAGCATACTTGTGCAAAATTGTTCTAGTGATAACAAGCTTTGTATCTTCACTCACATTTCTGACATATGCAATATAGATAGCAGGGCTTTGAGCAATGGATTTCCTAATATACATCTCGTTTTATGTCCCATTGGTTTATCTTCTTCATGTTCATATTGTTTTCATCGATCTATTGGCTTTCGTTGGTTGAAAGTAGAAGTAGATTATTGTCCTGTGCTTTAGAAAATTACATGAGCTTGTGAATCTACAGGATTTTCTACATATTATTCTCCCATAAGGTAAGTTCTTTGTCTAATGTGTGATTTTCTGGTGGATTCCCATATTCTCCTTCACATACTCCTTTCCATAGTTCATTAAAAATGAATGTATGATTTATCTTTCTAGACCATTCATGGTATTTCTCTTTGCCAATGAGAACTATTCCAACAATGGAAATAAGAGAATTAATTTTCAAAAAGAATTGTATGTTGACAATTATTTTGAATGATAATGGTTACAATGTCCAAGCTTTGGCTATAAAAAGAGCTTTCAATTATTGACTTTAAAAAAAGCCTTATTCTATGCCCCCTTTTTTTGTTTTTTTTAAATCTAAACATCATTCTTGATACCCTTCTATTAAAATACTAATCCAATAAAGTATGTGCAGATGCCAATACTTATATAAGAAACTAATCCAATATAACATGTGAAAATTCCAAAACATATAACAAACTAATTAGCATATAACCAATGGATAATAATATAATTCATAGCAAATATGATCTAGCATATATGAAATTCATTTTTCAACGCACATATAAGGTTAATAACAATGCACATACCATGAACTACATATGGAATTCAAATATCAATGCATAGATACTGCACACAAAGAAGAGACGCTTCAATGCATAACCAACTCCATTACAACACCAATCACATAATATAGCACATGATTCAACTCACTACTTTAGCATTTAATAAGGTACATATAATTAACACATAAATGAATAAATGTTGGATCTTTGATAAGGTGAAAGAGAGATTTAAAGCATATATGTTGAGATAAACCCATTGCTTCATATTATAGATTCAATGCATATATACCATATATAAACTCACTGCTTCATAACCAATGCACAAACCTTCAACGAGGATCATCCATCGAACGAACTAATTGAAACTTCACTCAAAGAAATTGAATCGACACACAAAGAGTAATAAATGAGCATGTACACCAGAATAAAAATAGATTCAACTATCCATCCCTATCTCAGTTGCATAAAGAGAAAATGCTCAAGTTCTAGAAGGAATTAGCACAAAACTGACAGGAGTTACGTGGCAAAAGAATTTCAAATTGAGACCTACAGACCTGCGCTTTGATACCATTTCAAACTAGGTATTAGTAACTCCATGAATAGCTTTTCTCTTCAAAGAAACATTAATATATACCCTTGGAATTCATATTCCAATGTCTCTTCATCTTCTTATTTTCATATTTACAATGTTTTCCCAATCCTAGAAGATTAGGTGTCAAAAAAATGTTTAGGGTTTGATGTCTACTGCTACAAGTAATAAAAGAAAATTGGTCCTTCATATAATCATACATTATAATGTGGCATCTCTCCCATATATATCATAATTTGTAAAGTATTCTTCCATCATTCAAATGTTTGCATATAAGATATGAAAACAATTGCAAGGTCAACATTTTTAATTTCCTTACAAATACATTTCCTTTTTCCTATTATCAATCCTTCTATGTCATAAATGTATACATGAAGATTGGCCACTCATTTCTATGACACATGTCATTGGAAACAACTTACTCGTATTTTCATGTACAAGCACCATGTTCCTCATTCAATTCCTTTTATTTCCCATGTGTGTTTCTCAAGTACCTAAGAAATTGTATTTGATTTGAGTAATGTACATCATTATTGCACTTGTTAGTTATCTCGTGACTTAAGATATGTTGTATCATGACATATTCTCTCTTCTAGGCAACATAAAATGGGTTTTCATAGAGAATCATGGGGAAATATAAGGGGTTAGGGCAAGAGTACTAATGTTTCATGGAAACAAATTGGGAACAAGAGAATTAGGTTCTCCATTCCCTTCGATGTAGACTTACAGGAATTTAACCAGCTGACCCAAACTAGGCATTTGTATCTTGGAGGCCATCCACCCACTCCCCATGCTTCTCATAACTCACCACCACCCCATTTGAGCATCATGGAAATCCCTGAACAACACCCATCTCTGCAGGAGCCTTTACACCATGATGGTTGGGAACCCAACCCAGCTAGACTAACCTCCAGCATCACTCAATGGCCCTCTTGCTCACACCATTTTGTTCCACCATTAGTAGTTGTGCCACATATTCCCTTAGTATTTTCATAGTACATGCATTCTCCTGCATATCAATAGCTCATCTCTTCTCCTCATGACGTGATGGGGAAGTTGCACTTGCGTCCCTTACGTATGCATTCACCCATATAAACCACCTTTTCTCATTTGCACATTGATACTTCTGGAACAAATGAAGAAGTTGGGAGGGAGATTTCATTTCATGATTTGCACCCAAAGATACAAGGAAAAACTAAGAGTGTTGATAAAAATCACATCGTTGGCTCATATATGAATCCTAAGCTTTCATGATTTACATGCTTCAATTTGGCTTTATTTTGGACTTATTTTTTTATTTCAGCATACATTTACATTTTGGAAAGTAGCTTTATTTTAAACAGTTTTGTTGATGACATGAAAAAATATGGGAGGCACAAGGATTGGTTTACATTTCTTTCCATGAGATGATTTATCATATTACATGTGTTAATATGTTATTGAATGTTAGTTTTGATGTGCTAATTTGAATTACAGATTTATAAACACATGCTTTTTCATTGCTACTCTGCATAGGTTTCCTTAGGTTGTTTGGTGATTGTAATAGGTAAATTTCATCAATTTTAATGTGACATTCTTGAGAAAAATAGCTTAAAAGAACAATATTAAACAACAACAATAAAAACTACATTAAACCATCAATTGAACACTTTAACACGGTGTTTTGATGAAGGCGTTCACCACTCCTGGGCTACATCTCCTTGGTCCAGCTTCAATGATTTGGGCCTTTGTATTAGCTAAATATGGAGAAAAAAAAATGTTGTTTACAAAGCTCTACTGCTCCTGATAATTGCACCAATGTGTTTGGAATGTTAAAATTAGCTAGGAACACATTTTCCTAAGCTCAATTTGGTTGAAAAATTCTCTAGTTATAGCTCAAACAGTTTTTCCCTACAAATTCTCCTCCGAATCTGGAAGAACTCCAGTTAGGGCCACTAAATTTGGGGGCAAGCCTGAAAATAGAGGAGTCCACCAAAATTCCGTTGATTTAAACTTGAGTTTAATTAATGCAAATACACGGATTAATTAACAATAATTCAGATCAGTTGCAAATCCCGCACAATTAGCAAGTTGTTTGTCTACGGTTTTTTTCGGAGTGGTCACATGGAATTAACCGTCGTGGTTTCATTTGCATTGGAGCCTTTGGGTCAACTGACCTCCACCATAACCATCGGAGTATGCATTCACATGGTGTGTATTAACCATTGGGTTAAGTTTTGTGGAGTCATTTGCATTAACTGTGTGCAATCACGTAGGCGCGTTCACATGGGGAGGGTTGACCTACGGGCCCTCCTATAACAGTTAAGTGACATGTTATGGTGTAGTGGTATGGCACGGAGTTTGTGGAGAGGAGATCACAGGATCGAACCTGGGTGCCTCCATAACATTTTGTTGAACTATGTCGAGTCTTCCTAGGCCCTTGGGAAGTGCCACGTGGTAACCTCCGATCTTTCCACATGGCATTCTCTCATTGGCCCAAAATTAACCAATCAAACTGCGCCAACGCACCTACCACGTCGCTAAAATTCAACCAATCACATTGTGACACTTGGTGAAGCATGAGTGAATGTTGACCATCCATTGACCCTACCTAATCACTTGCCACATTAGCAGTACGAACTGCTGACTAAGCAGTGACTGGGCATTTTTTTTACACAATTTCACCTATTTAGCAAAGTGAACAGGACTTAATAACTTCCTCATACGAACTCATTTTTCAATGAAACAAGTTGCATTAGGATCATTTTTCTGAGACGAACGCAGTATTTCAAGTTTCGAGCCATTCTAAGAACTTTGATTTTTGAGCTAAATACTGAGCGCTTGATCATTCCTCCCCACTAGAAGCCTTTTGGACCCCAAAAGATACTATCAATTGTTCAACGGGTGAGGGTACAACACCCTCACCTTCTCGATCTACAACCATTTGGATTTAGAAGGCTTTTTTCCCTTTAGTCCCACTCTAAGGTATTCGACATCCCCTCTTTTCGAAGTCCTGGTTCTTTTGTCAAGTATGAGATCATGTTGAAGTTCATCAAGATATTCTGGCGAGAAATCATCTATTGATGGCAATTGAACATGCTCTCCTTTATCATCAATCAAAGTAGGCTCAAACAATCTCAAATTTTCAACATTAACAACAGAGTATATTTGCATATAAGGAGGCAAAGCAAGCTTAAATGCATTGTTACCAATCTTTTCTAGAATTTTAAAAGGACCGTAACGGATTGGCTTAAGCTTTTTACCTTCCCCTTGAAGTCTATCTTTGCTAATATATAACCATACTTCATCTCCAACTTGAAATTTGTGATCAACTCGGTGTTTGTCATGCCTTGCCTTGTAGCTTCTTTGACTTTTCTCAAGCTGTTCATGCATTGTATGATGTATCAACTGAATTTGCTCTATGAAATTCATTTTCTTATTGATGTCATTTTGACCATTGATGGCGACATATTTATCAAAGATGAAGTCCAATGGTGATCTTGGAAAATACCAATAACATGCCTCAAATGGCGATGTGTTTGTGGAAGAATGCTCTACCTTGTTGTATGCATGTTGTATGTAATGAAACTGTTCATCCCACAACTTGGGATGTTTGTTGCAATATCCTCTAAGAAGATGAATTACTATTTTGTTGACCACCTCAGTTTGTCCATCTGTTTGTGGATGAAAGGCTTTACTCTTCTTCAACTTTGTGTCCATCTTGTCCCACAAATTTGACCAAAAATTCCCAACAAATCGAGAATCTCAATCACTTACAATAGAAGTAGGAAGACCAAAATGAACCTAAATGTTTTGGAAGAAAAGTGAGTTGTTTGTTCAACTGTAATTTTATTTTTACATGGTGTTAGTATGCACATCTTGTTGAACCTGTCTACAACTACATACAAGTAATCATGACCTTTCCTTGACAATGGAAGACCTCCTACAAAATCCATTGAGATACTCTCCCATTGATGTGAAGGTATCGGAAGTGGAGTGTACAATCCTAGTTTCCTATTGCTAGGCTTACTAGTTGCACACAAAGAACATCCTCTTATGAAATGATCTACATTATCAAACATGTGTGGACAATAACAATACCTTTGGAGATTTGCTATTGTCTTGCCTACACCAAAGTGTCCAACAATCAATGAAGTGTTTGCTTCGCTTATGATATTGTTTCTTTCTCCCTGTGGAATACATAACTTGACCAAATGATACAAAAAATTGTTATGTACATGATAATCCAACTCTTCAATTTGGTTTCCTTGACTCAAGCTTGCATACACATCTTGAAAGTCACTATCATTTGCATATTGTTCAATGTAACTTTCATGTAAAACATAATTTTGCTTGAGTATAATAGATGAATTTACAATAGGCCTTGAGAGCATATCAACTACCTTATTGTAGATTCCCTTTTTGTACCTGATAACCAAATGAAACTATTGTAGAAAACCCATCCATCTGAAATGTCGCGACTACTACAACTTTGACTATGACTGTAAATATTGCAATGGTTGATGGTCAGTATGGATAATGCTCTCCTTCCCCATCAAGTAGTTTTTCCATTTTTTTACACTTTGGACCAATGTGTACAGTTATTTGTCATAAGTGAGATAGTTAGTTACAGCTCCATTAAAAATTTCAAAATTAAATGAAATGGGCTTACCATGTGCATAAGAATTGCTCCCATGGCATAATCACTAGCATCCGTTTAAATCTCAAATGGTTGTCTAAGATCTAGAAGAGCCAATACCAGTGTTGAACTGAGCTTTTGTTCCAAAGCATCAAATGCTTTATGTCATCTAGAAATGGTCTCAATACATCATTCATTACTCTCATGAAATTATTTGGAGCATTTGTAAGACCGAAAGGCAAAACAAGCCACTGAAACATTCCTTTTTAGTTTTAAATGCGGTTTTCCGAATGTCCTCTTCAGCTATTCTAACTTGATGATAACCACTTTGTAAGTCTAACTTAGTGAAATACCTCAATTGATCAAACAAATCATCAATTCTTGGGAGTGGATAATGATTCTTTACCATGATTTTGTTCAATGCACGGAAATCCACACACATGCGCCAAGTCTCGTCCTTCTTTGGTACCAAAACAATGGGTGAACCACATGGCAAAGTAGATGGGTGTATGATACCTTTGTTCACCAATTCTTTCATTTTCTTCTTGATTTCCATGCTCTCCATAATCGACATGCGATACATGCCAATGTTTGGAAGTGGAACATCCTACTGTAGTTGTATCTCATACTGAATTTCCCTCTTGGGAGGTAACCCTTTGGTTCCTAAAACATCTTACCATGCTTTCTTACCACCTCAAACAAATCAGATTTCAAGTTTTCATCACAACCTTCAAAAGATTCATAATCAATATCATTCTTTTTCTTGATCATGAGAAGCACAATTTTTCACTTGCATTTACTAGTCTCTTCAACTACCCTGCATTAACCAAATAAATGTTCAAATTTTTGCGATGGGCTCTCACAATGTACTCCACCCCATTCTTGAGCAATAAGTATTTGTTTTCATGGAGATAAAATATTGATTTCCTATCATACAAATAAGGACTACCATTCCTAAGATGTCAATTGGAACTACATCTAACTCATCTTCATCAATGAACTTTTCAGTAATGGCGAACTTGAATAAACACTTCCTTGTAAGCTGTAAATTTTCATTATTGACTATCCAACCCAATGGATATGGCTTACGATGAGGTATGGTTTCAAGGTTGAGATTTTTGACCAAGTCTTCTGAAATTAAGTTTGATTGTGACCCACTATCAAATAATTCATCAATCTTTGTATGATTTGAATACACCCTTACATGAAACAACTCTATTCTTGATTCTTTATTTGGAGTGTTGTTTTGACTATGTGAGGAACTAGTGCTTGCAACATCTTCTTTCTCTTTTGTAACCATGGCTGAAATCTTGGTCTCATCACCAAAATATGAACCAAGGTCATGTTGTGTGGTAGCGATCGTCTTTTGTTTTCCTTTGTTGTTTTGTTTCTTAGGCCTTAGTTCAGGATGTAATTTCCAACAATGGGCTTCATCATGCCCAGCTTTGGAGCAATGTTAGCATATGGTTTTCTCCCATTCTTTCTTCACACTTGAATTATTCTTTGTCTTCCATTCCCCCCTTCTCTTTCTCCTTACCCTTGAAAGGCTTATTCTTACTACCCTCTTCCTGAATGTTCTTTCCCCTTGCTTCAAGGTGCGTGGCTTGCACACATACCTCATCCAAAATTCTTGGATTGAACATGAGGATAGTATGTTTCAAATAGTAATGTAAACCCCCAAAATATTTCAACAGTGTATCTTAGGAGTTCAAATTTACTCCTAACAACAAAGACCTCTTTCTAAACTCCTGGGTATAGTCTTGGACTGTTTGGCCTTTAAGCTGCCTAGAATTTTACCAACTCATAATGGCTTTTTGCATATAGGCTAAAGGGTAAAACTGTATTTTAATTGCAGAAGACAATTCAACCCAAGAAATGGATATCTTACCATGAATTTGCATTTCCTCTTGAGTCTTTGCTTCCCACCAGACTAATGTTGCTCCTTCTAGCTTCAATGAAGCCAACTGGATCTTTATTTCATCTTCTTAAAGGTTCTGAATTCTGCGGTACACCTCTAAATATCGAATCCAATTGTCTAACTTTTTTGCATTCACTTCATCATTTTACATGGGAAGTTCAAACTTAATGTCCAATTTGAGTAAGGGAGTTTTTCCTTTTGGGGTTTGGGAATGAGTATGGATAGTTTTGGTGGTCGAAGTGGAAGATGTTTGAGATGTTAAGGATGATGAAGACGATGAGGAAGATGATGAATATGGTGGAGATGGAGGTGGCTTTCCTCCATTACCCTTGGAATCCTTCTTATCATCTTTTTTGTCTCCTGAACTCGCTTCTCCATGTTGAGGCTTAGAACTCTCTCCAACCATTCTAGTGTTCCTCTCTTCATAGAGGAATTTAACCATCTCAGTTAAAGTGTAGAAAGCTTTCTTGAATTCTTCCTCTTCTGAAGAAGGACCTTTAGGCTCTCTTTTTCCAAACATAATGGTTGTGGATTCAGGCTCTAAAACTGGTACTATTTGTACCTCTTCAATCTCAGTTGAAGGAAAAACTTTAGGTGTTACAAGTGCAGCTAGAATTGGAACGTTGGGTGGGGGAGATTGTGGCTTTGTGGCTCTCCTTCTTCTAGGCATTACCTCAGGAGTTGCAACCAACAATTTCCCTTTTCCTCTCTACAACTTTAACCTTGTAAGCATCACAATTTTGCAACCAAACGCTACTTGCACAAAACTCAAGCAATCAAGCAAATAAACCTTTTCTCTCATACCAACTTGATTTGTTATTGAATGTTAGTTTTGTTGTGCTAATTTCAATTACAAATTTATGAACACGTGCTTGTTCATTGCTTCTTGTGCATAGGTTTCCTTAGGTTGTTTGGTGATTGTAACAGGTAAATTTCATCAAGTTTAATGTGATATTCATGAGAAAAATAGCTTAAAAGAACAATACTGAACAACAGCAATAAAAAGTACAGGAAACCATCAATTGGACACATTAACACAGTGTTTTGATGAAGGAGTTCACCCCTCCTGAGCTACATCTCCTTCATCCAGCTTACATGGCTTGGGCCTCTATATTAGCTCAATATGGAAAAAATGTTGTTTGTAAAGCTCTACTGCTCCTGATACCTACACCAATGTGCTCATAATGTTGAAATTAGCTACGAACACCTTTTCCTAAGCTCAATTTGGTCGAAAAATGCTCCAGTTATGGCTCAAAGTTTTTTTTCCTACAAATTTTCCTCCAAATTTGGAAGAACTCCAGTTAGGGCCGCTAAATTTGGGGGAAGGCCCAAAAATAGCGGAGTCCACCAAAATTCCGCCGATTTAAACTTGAGTTTAATTAATGCTAATCCACATATTAATTAACAATAATCTATATTAGTTGCAAATCCCGCGTGATTAGTAAGATGTTTGTCTGTGGTTTTTTCATACTGGTCACATGGAATTAATTATCGTGGTTTTGTTTGCATTTGATCCTCCGAGTCAACTGAACTCCACCGTAACTATTGGAGTATGCATTCACATGGCGTGCATTAACCATCAGGTTAAGCTTTGTGGAGTCGTTTGCAATAACTATTTGCAATCACGTAGGCACGTAGGCACATTCACATGGGGAGGGATGGTCTGCAGGTTGTCCCTCCCCTAACAGCCAACTCTTAACACATCAAACTTCAAATACACATTGTCTATCCATATGTCTATCAAAGGAGGCAGAACCACAACTTACGGAGATTACTTTTTATCAAGTGCACATTTCAAGCTAACAAGGGCATTGTTATCAACGTCCTTACCTTATGCACATAACATGAAAAAGGTCAATAATACAATTCCTACTAGAAAATAGTAGGTAAACATAAATATGTTTTAAACAATCCACCATATATACCAATTTGATTAAGGTCCATAAGTATGGGATGGAAACAAAAAATTTATTACCACCCTTGGATCATAATATTTTGCTTTAAAGTGGCTATCACAAACCATTCCATGCCCCCATTCTTCTACTTAATAGTTTTAGGCATCGCTACAAGTTCCCCCTGAAAGTACAAATAATTACCACTCATGTGCATACGAGGGGTGACAAGAGGATAACTCTCCTCCCCATCTTGGTACCCTTCGACACCCCATTACACCTAGAGTAAATTAGAAATTTACTTATACCCTCTACCACCAGAAGGAAGCCAAGGGTGACATGGGATAAATTTTCCTTATCTTTCTTGTAGGTTGAAGAATGATGTTACAAATTCATTTATTAACAAAGAAAAGAGATGAAGCTTAGATGGTATAGAAGATTGAAAGAGTCAAAGTTTAAGTAGTCTTTTATCCAATTTACCATATGAATATAATCATATATCGATCATAATTAACCTTATATATCGGCATGAAATTATGCCACATGCTTTTGAAAGGTCTAGCTAGATGACGAAAGCAAGTAGCTTCTTGGTCTTGATAGTGTGTATTATCTCTTAGGCTACTCCCATTGCCTTATGGATTTTCTTTCCATTTAAGAACCCCAAAATGTTTTGAAAAAAATACTTTAGATAACATAGGCTTGATTCTCCTTGCTAACATTTTTGCTATGATTTGATAAATGGAGTTGCAAAGATAAATTGGTATAAAGTCCTCAAAAGTGTTAGGGGAATGTTTTTTAGGAGTTATAGAGAAGAAGGTTGAGTTGAAAGATTTGAAAATTTTCCTTAATTTCCTTGACTCTTCTAGCCATACATACAAATAAATTTCTATATTCTCATAAAAGCATTGGTATGTGTAGTCCATTGTAACAAATATAAATATTCATTAAATAGTAATTAATTGTTGAATAGACATGTCCCAAAGGACATGGCCGCTTGCCTAGTATATAAGTAAGGCAAGAAAATCCATAACCAAGCAAGGTAGAAAATCCATAACCAAGCAAGGTGCCTTTTCATAAGTAGTCATGTTCTTTGGGACATGTCTCTTCAACAATTAATTACTATTTAATGTATATTTATATTTTTTACATTGCCACCCCATTAAGGGATGCTTAAATTTCCCTCAAAGCATAATGAATATGATTCTATTCTTGTTGCACATTCACTCAGCATGTGTAATTTGTCAATGGTACTATCTTGGAATTAGGTTTATCCATTTCTCTTTCGATTTTATATATATATATATATATATATAATAATCAAATTATATGTTTTTATTTATTATTATTATTATTTAAGTAACATTATAAGAACATAGTATAAGGTAACTTTATAATTTTATAAAGTTACTTTATAATCACTTTATGAAGGTGACTTTTTGTTAAATTTGTTTTACATATTTTAGCCCATAAAAATCATACAGATGTGTACAGTCGTGTCCCTGTGTCGGTTGATTGTTCAATATGGTATTGGCTTGTTGTTGGAAGGTGAAGCTGTAGTAGAACAAAGAACAGATTACTTCCTTAACATGCCCATCATTGCACTTATACCAGTCGATGTTTGACATGCGCGCTAATGTCATTGGTGGATGATTCACCTATGTGAGTCATAATCACATATAACCGGAATAGAATTTCAGCTATTTTTGTGGTTTTCGAGTGTTTCCATTGTTCGTCCACCTCATCCTATAGGTCGATCTTGTGTCATACATCAACATTGAAATTGAGTAATGTTTCACCGGAGTCTACAAGGCTCGACCCGAGGCCTCTTGAAAGATATTTAAGAGTGTCGACTAGCCTAGGAGGCCAATAGAATGAATTTCCCTGCAAGATTAAGGGAATGATTGGAAGAATTAATGATTCATCATCACTTAGGCCATTCATTTTAAATACACTTAGTTCTTTAATTCTTTGCACACTGTGCTGAAAATATTTTATCGTATTCTGAAATTTGGCTTTCTCCCTGTGTAGGGTTGTGAAGATCGGCTTCCCCTAGTCTCTGATGTTATTGAACTTGTTGAGAAATTATTGTTCATTTGAATACATCAACCATTCAAGAATTGTATTTATAAAATTATTCCAGTGGTATTTGTTTCTCTCATTCCACAGCTGTTGCAGAGTTGGCTTGCTAGATATCACTTTTGTGGCTCTATAATTGAAAATGGGGACAATGGTGTCTTTTTTTAGAGGAAGTATTGACTCCATGAAAGAACTCGTTTTCTTGGTCCTCCATACCCATAGGCTCCATAGACATTTCTCCATTGTGGATATGATTTGAAATTTCCACAATGCAATGAACAACCTTCATGAATAAAGCATGGTCATTTTTTCCCTATCCCTCTCTTTATCTAATAGAACACTAACAATATTTTTCACATCATCTTGTAATTCATGGTAGACGAGCTCTTGAAAACACCTCACGATAGCATTGGAGAGATTATAACTTGTTCTTAACTCATAGGTATAGAGTTGAGTATCATCAAAAACATGACCTAAACAATTAAAAATGTGTGACAGCCACATAAACATCACCTTGTAAATTCCCCAACATTTCATAAGTTATTTTAACATAAACTAATCATTACGTTGTGTCTTCAAGGTTGGGAAAATAATATCTATGACTCTTCAATGGATTTCTTATATAATTCAAACAACTGGAATGCATAAATATGAGGGGGATTTTGTTTGCACATGTTCCATATAGTTGTGTAAATATTGTTGTACTCCTCTCCAATAAACTCTCCAAACCCCTCAACTCCTTTGAGGATGTTTTTCAACTTTGACACTCTTGTACACAATATACCATCCTTCCTCTAGCGTTATAATATTACCCTTGTTGTTGTTCTTGCTCTTACTCTTTAACTCATTTTTCTCTTAGTATTCTTGTTCTTGTTCTTGCATTATCCTTCTTATTGGGTTTGAACAAAGGCATTATGAACATAAGTAGGAGGAGGAAAAAACAATAGATGTTGATGGCAAATTGATGATATTTTTGGCTGCGGACTTTACTTCTACATTACTTTCCTTAAGGATATTAATTGTGGTAGCATTATTTGAACTACATTCAAATTCCATTCTTTGCGCATCATTTTCTTGGTTAGAACATTATTCATTGTTAGTTTCTTTCATGTCGATGAAAACTTCCATTGTAGGTGTTAAATCTAGTGTTTTAAAAGCCTTTAGGGATTCTATAAATTATATTTTTATTTGTTGTAATGATTCTTGAATTTCACTTAATAGCTTAAAAATAGATTTATGATATTAGCTTAATTCCTTGAAATATGTTTCCATGATTTCAGGGCCTAAGCTTAATGGTATCCCTAACCTGGCTCTTATACCACAGAAGCAAACAAACACTATAGCGTGTTATATTTAAAATGTAAAATACACAATGTACTATAAATAATATATATAATATATATAGATAGATAGATAGATGACATAATATAAAATGATTGAATGTTACAATGAGAGCCTTTCTTATATACCAAGCAAGGTGCCCTTTCATAAGAAGTCATGTCCTTTGGGACGTGTCTCTTCAACAATTAATTACTATTTGATGTACATGTATATTTGTTACATCCTTGAAGACATGGGCTTTTGTCCTTTGAGGTATACAATGTTTAGTCCTTCTTTGGTAGCGTATTCCATCATTTATGTGTTTTGATCTTTAATAAAAAAAATTGAGAAAAAATATGATAGCTTAACAATTTTGACAATATTTCCTACAAGAGGCTTTATAAATAGGGATTTTAAATATGTGACACCTACTTCTACTACCTTCCAAGAGCATGATACACTAGTCCCAATGGTAGTTTGGAAACCCCAAATGGTTTTTGTTTCCCCGTGACTTATAGGGTTGATTGGAGGATTGACACACTTGCGATTCATATCCCAACTTGCAATTCCATGGATGATTAGCAGAGACATTTCTAGAATTTTATCAACACACCCACATGATGTGAAGTGTTTGATGGGGATTGTACTAGGAAGTGGTGTAACTTATGTTCTTCCACTCACACATGATGTTTCTTAGCATGACCCATTGTGATCATCGATGTATTTTGTAATGTCTTATAACAATCTAAATCATTGTCAATTTCATGGTGTGTCATAATTCACCTCCAGATAAATGTGTCACCATATGGGTTGATTTGTACTACTACTGGCATATGTAAGGTGTTTCATATCATTTCCTTCATTTGCCATGGCCAATTTTTACACCTCACCATCCGATCACCATTTTCATCATTTCCCCTTTTGTGATTGACTTATCATATGTCATGTGGCAAGGTTTAAAATACAAGGAAAAGCTTGATGTATGAAATCAAATCAAATAGCTAAAACTACTCTATAAAGAAGTAACTAAAGTCATATTATTATATGCATGAGCCAAGCCACCTGATAAAAAACCTTATTTCCTTAGATCCACTTGCAAAAAAAAAAATGAATAAGTGAAAAAGAAAAATGAGGCTTAAGAAATTGTATAATTACATACATGAGCCAATCCATCTCATAGAAAAGCCTTATTTACTTAGTTCCACTTGCAAAAATAAATAAATAAAGAAAGGACTAAGCAAAAAAAATACAAAAAGAAAAAGGAGGCTCAAGGAATGGTAACTCAATGCTTTGTATTCCCTCTAAAGGCACACATTTGAAAAATGATAACCCCTAGCTCTTGAATGAAAATGGGAAGACCTCTTATTCACTCATTTTAATGACTATAAGGATAAACACACGACAACACGTTTTCCCTAATACTGCATTCACCATATTATCTACATATAATCCAAGAGTCTTAGGAAATGCATCTTGACTTAGGGGTTTTCACATGTAATCAAGATTAATGATGAATGATGTCCACACCACGGTCAAGTTAGGAAGGGGGTAAAAATTAAAAGATTTATTGAGCTATTAGAGGATGTCACTTAGTGGTCACCACCCGTTGACATATATTTGGAGGCATTTATCATCACTTTTTAGGAGAAATCCACCTTGTTCAAGTCATTAGAGCATATTCCTTGAGCATTGACGCAACTCATTGCTTTGTGGAAGTGGTTGTGTATTATCTTTACCTTGGACAAGGTTAGAGGCTAAATCTTGGAGCCTTTTGAACTAGAATTCTCCCATTTTGATGGAGGCATCCTCCTCCCACGAATATTTGTATATGTGTGGTATAACAACTTCACTTTTTATGTCTTGTTGACCTTATCCTCCTTAGGTAATTAGAGGATAAAGGTTCTTTATGGATTGTGAATCTGGATCTAGGATTTTATTATTATTATTTTAATGAGATGGTTGTTTTTTTTCTCTATATAAGAGAAGTTCCTCTCATTGTAAGCTTTCCTATAAGTTTGTGGAGAATATACTCTTGAACTCTTCTCCAGTTGTTATTTTTATGGTTATGGATGGTTGGTTGGAGCACTCAGGTATGATATTTTTTATGTATATGCTGGTTTTATGGATGAAATTTCAAATGCACGACCTTGAGCTAATTTTTTGGTAAGCTCCTTCTCAAAAATATTTGTGGTATTTGCCATTAGAATAGTCGAGTGTGGTTATATTTTTCAATGTATGGTTGTATTCCCTCTTAGATCTTTCATAGTAAATCCCCTTGTTAGCACCCAAACTAGTAGTCTTTCCAAGGTCCTTATGAGTTGCTAATATGACACACAAATAACAAGTTTCCATTGTCACCTTAGCACGATTCCCTAATCTTTAAGCCCAACTTCTACTTGAATGTCTAGGGGAGGATTCCTTGTGTCAGATACCTCACCCAATAATTGGTAGACTATTGCCTTGAATGAGGCCTTGGGTGAAGAGAGGAGTTTATTATTTAATGTTCTATTAATATGGAAATGTAAATTATGCATAGAAATAAGGCAGGTTGGTAAGGTATTATACTCAATACTGGAGATAATTATCAATTAAATAGCTCAAATGAATAAATATTTAACATACTTACCAAATCTATAAGTTATTTTTGGTATATAACTTTAGTGGGGATTGGGGTCTAACTATCTTTTCTTGTTGTCATATGAATATACATCTGAAATATGTAGAAAAACACAGGAAAGTAAAAAGGAAATATCTTTATTGGGGCGCCCAAAAGTGTGTAGACATTGTAGATTGATAATCTAGGGGTAGGGGAAGTTAGGACAACAAAAGTATGTCAAATTAGTCCTTCCTAAGCTTTAGATCTACAACAAATAAGTGCTTCCAACAAGCTAAAAACTTGTAGCAAAGGTATAGGGATCAATTCTGGGTGAAAACCCAAAAAATTATTCCAGCCTATAAATTGAACTTCTAATTATTGGAATACAAAAAAAATAGTCACAAATTATTTATATAAGTTTTATTAACATAACTGACAACTATCACATGGGTTTTTAAGATAAAAACTTACTTGTAGAAGGCCATTGTACCATGATCTCTACAAAATATGAATATCATGGTTGTAATTTAATGCATATATGCAGAGACTAACTCAATATACCTGTGAAATATGTGAAAATGAAATCTTAAACCTAGGTACATTAATCCATTGGATAAAATTTATGCTCAAACCTCACATTCACTCTTAAGTTGGTATTACAATTTGAAAAATCAAGTGAGTTTGGAGTCAAGAAGATTGTGTTGCCCCCACCTTTGTCTAAGATACTCCACAAGTTTCTTGATCCAACTAGGAGAATATTCTAGCGAAGTGCCTTGAATATTTGTTTTGACTATGGGTTGGAGGAGATCTTCAACCTCCAACAAATATGATAATAGAGGACTAATGCCTTCACTAATTCCCTCCATGTGATTATCTAGCCCCTTAGTAGACCATCCCTCCATGTGATTATGTAGCCCCTTAGTGGATCATCCCTCCAACTTCTATGTAATTGTATTCCCTATATTTATCTTATATTTAACTTGTTACAACAACAACCAAGAAAAATCTAAATAGAAAAAACCAACCTACAAAATTGTACATAAGATGTTTGCAAATAAGAGTTTTATTATGGCATAAAATGATCTCACAATTCAACAAAGAATTAAATCAGAGGAGAGACTAGCCTTTTATAACTTTGTTAAGCATCAACTAGTTGGAACTCACTTCTCAAAATAATATTTTTACTTGTCATCCACAACCTAAGGACTAAATAAAAATTTTTATTATAGTAATTGTCCATAAACGAGTTTGACTTAACTTGTTTAACTCTTGGAAGTGCAATGTTTCCTTGATTTGACATTGAAGAGGTAAAGTATGAACAATACTAGGCTTTCCATGCCTAATGTCCCACTCTTGATGACTTAAGAGCTCCATGAAGTAACCTGACTTGCTTTAGTTGGCTTGACATGGTCCTTTGAATATCAATTTGTTTCATGGAACATTGCTTAATTTGAATGGATACTAATTTGACTTGGTAACAACTACTTTTTGTCCACAAGAAGGTGCAACGATCCATTTAACTCTAATATGGTTTTATGAAGGAATGAAAAAAAATACAAATTTAAAACAGAACATAGAGATACAGTGAAATTGATATTCAATTAATAAATAGCAAATGTTGAAAATAGTTTACATGTGTAATGAAAGCAAACTAGCTCTTGCGGTGGTAGCTTATCTCTGAGAAGAGTTGTGATGCCTACATGCCTTCTGAACTAAGCTATAATGAAGATCTGAGGACCTTTTATTGTAAAGAAACAATGAGAAACTATAAACATCCAAAAACCCAACCCTAAGAGATGAAGCACCAAAAGCTTATGGGCCCTAATTGTGTTAGTTGTAATGTCAACTTCCCGGGGTTGTAACTTTGGCATATGATCTTCGTTTGGCACACACGTTAGCCCGTTAGAAAGTTCTATCCGAATACAACAAATTTCAACTACATATGTTAGACATGATCTCACATTTTCCCATTTCCCCAAAAATCATCGTTTGGGGCCTCAAAATAGCTTTGAAAGTTTAGGACCACCATTGGACCAACATTTTTGGCGTCATTGTTGGAGAAGCACATTTAGATAGAACTAGTTTAGACGTTTAAAACAAAACCCCCCAACCACTTAAAAAACCTCAAAATAGTAATCCATTTGCAAGACAATACCTATCAAAATTCAAAAAGAGGATACTAAATAATTTATTAGTGAAGGAGAGTATGCCACCAAATGGATCTTCTTAAATCCTTGTCCACAATTTAGAATTGTCACTAGGGATGAGTTTTCATTTCAAAATATATAAAAGGAGAAAGGCATCTATGAAGAGGATTCACAAAAGGAGAAAGCCTAAAATATTTTTCTAGTTATCCTTGTAAGGAGGACAAAGAGTTGTTGGCCACATCTAATGAAGATAAAACATTAGAGCCAAAGATTGAAGAATTTATCTCTTGTCTATCACAAGATCCCTTGTGCATTCATGAATGTAATGAAAAAAATTTAGAAGAACTTTATGGTATGACAACAAAGGAAATCCAAGGAGACAAAGATCATATTGAAACTTGGTTCCAACGAGTCACTAGGCCATTATACCACTCCATTTTTCAAGATTTATTGGCATCAACTTTGTATGAACAATTGCTCTCTCATGTCCAAGCATTCATTAAGGCATATTTTTCAAATTTAGATATGAGTTTACTTATGATCTTGTTACGCAAATGGATGCATTGGAAATTCTCTTATACTTGAGGGAATGTTTTCTTTTGCCAAATAAAATAGGATAATATAGAGGAATAAATGAAATAAAATTTGCATAATAAAGTTAGTTCAATATTGCATGAATAAAACTCATTTTGAGAGGATTTTATGACAAAATGGAGTTGTGGCAGTCCTATTTTGGAGGACCGTATGGGCTCATTTTTAAAACTTGTTTCTACATAAAGAATCTCTGGAAATCTATTTTCTAATCCATTTAAAAATTTTCAATTTGCATCTCAAACGAAAAATAAAATGGTCAAAATAGCTACTAGGTCTCAAGCAGAAAATTCAAGAACATAGTTAGTAGAGCTATGATTTGAGGGATTTAATGGAAATATTTTTACAATAAATTGCTAGGGGAGGTGGCCCTTAGAACCTATCTTCTATTTCAATTTTAACCTTAAACCAACATAGTATTAAAATTTTATGCTCAAATTATTAACTATTTGTCATAAAATATGGATACTAACAAGTCTACATGTTCATTGTTCATTGGCATATTTCACATATCAAAAAATCTTATTTTAAAACCCTATTTATAAGGGATATATAAATTCAAGTTTAGTTTAAGATACAATTTGAATCATCCCATTTGGAGATTATATTAAAAAGTTATGCCACATTTAGTAATTACATGTCTTCAAACTCGCATGGTGAAATTGTTCCTCCTAGGTTTGTTCATCAATGGATTTGAGATATCAAATCAAGCTATATTAAAAACATGTTTCTATTTGAGGTAGTTACATGATTATAATTTAATATACAAGTGGAATCATATCAAGCCATGCTTGAATTAAAAAATTATGCTTGAATCAATGACTATTGGTCTAGAAAGCAATTCATGAATAGTCCCAACAAATAAGGTGTTCCTCAGTAGATTTGACATGTAATTTAAACTAGCTTTGAAAACATGTTTCTATTGGAAATATCCCTATGAAGCCACTTCAATATAGCTTTGGAATCACTTCAATGGGATATAAAATTAAGATTTTGTGAACAAAATACCACCGGGAGATCTAGGTTGGCCACCACTTTTCAACACGTAAACAAATGCATTTTTCTTCATCTATCTTCTTTAGATATATTTATTTTAGGCATTGTTGTATTTATTTTACGTATTTATTAGAAGGAGAAATATTGATCACCTTTCTTCTCCAATCATCTCACATTTTATTGCAGACAATGCTTAGCTTTTGTAGGTCTCGGGAAGTCCAAAGGGTCAAATCTATGAACAAGTGATTTTCTAAGTCAAAGTTTTGGAAATTCATACATGAGAGTGTGAAATATTGAATCTAAGAAAAATGGAATATCATCTGACATTGAGCTCTAAATCCTTGGATATTGTTACAAAAACCTTCCAATGGATGACTGACAGATACTTGAAGATGAATTGAGATCAAGGAAAAGCCATGAAATCAATCATCAAAAGAAGAAGTCAAATTCCATATCATGTCAAAGTCACATCAACTACTAAAGCGACCTATCAAAAGCTCTATCATTCATAATGACATTCATCCACCCTGCTCTATGCCATTTTCCTTCTTCCAAGTTTCATAATCCATTCATATTGAAGTTTGAATTCATCCATTTCACTTTCCATCTATTTTTCTTCACAAACTTACCATACTCCCTTACTCCGCCCACTTTCTCTTCCATTTCAGATTTAGTTTTAAAAAATAAATAAATAAATAAAATTGGTTTAGTTGTGAAAACGAGGCAACTAGCATAACATAAACCAGAATTCTCATTGGAAAACCAAGTAAAATTAGCCAATGAGAATTCACAAAAAGGTCTATCATTTACTTTGAATTGCCATCAAATAATTTCTAACAAGTTTGCTGACAAACAAGACTTGAGGACAAGTAAATTCCTTAGTTGAGGGGGAAGGTGCACAATTTCTGAGTTTTTCCTTCTTGAAAGTCTTTTTACAGTTATATGCACTACCATTTGAATAACATCTCAGTTTCAGAGGAACCTGTATGATCAGAGAGAGGAACCTGAAATCTTACCTTAGCAAAATCTTCAGCAGAGGAACTTGTAGCCTACTCGAGTATTGGAATCTAAAAACACTTTAAGAAATTTATGAGATCTACAGCTGCAAGAAAGAACATTTGAAGACAATGACAATAATTTCAAAGCTAAAGACAATCAGAAGATATTATTGTAGACGAATTAGCCACAAAAGCAAAGACAAAGCATGAACAAGGAAGTAATTGAAAAATCTGTAAGAGAAATTTCTCTTTAATGTTTTACTTTTGAAAAATTCCTTCATTTAAAAGTAATGATATTGTACCTATTCCCTTTTATTACCTTAACCATTAGTTCCCTTTTCATAGCCCATCACTTCATCATTCATTTCATTTACCTATCCCTAAGCATCAAAAATTGGTATACAACTCTTCCAAAAACAAGGAGAAATAAGAGAAAATTTAGCAATATTTGTCACAATAGCAATCTCTCAAAAGAAGAAAAAAGATTGCCCAAGAAACGGTGATTTCTCCTCTTCAAATATAGTTCAATGATAGGCAGAATGAAGGTCTACATCATGGCACATTTTTTCCTAAAACAAGGCATTAAAAGGAAGTAAATTTTTGTCAACAAGGAGTGGTTATAACATGCCAATTCAGGCAAGAGAAAAAAAATTATATGTTGACAATTTCATTTGTCAACATATGATAATCATAGCATTGGTTTAAGGTTGGATGCAATAAAAATTCTAGTTAATGAAGCAAGAATAGGATAAGAGCATATGGTCTCAAAAGAATTCAAGGAAATATGGGTGAACAAAGTTTTAAAAACAAAGCACATAATTGAAGACAACCTTAGTGAATTCATAAATGTTGATGTGGAAATTTTCATTATGCTAAATCAAGCCTATCATTATGTTTATAAGTGATTTTGAAACCGTGTCATTTTCATACAAATGACTCTGTCCAAATTCATTATGCCTCCATAATTCGACATATTTCCCATATGGTGAAGGTTTTTTTCCTAGGGAAAAATCGTAATCTTCCATTAATTTGAAAAATTACATGTAGTAGATGCCATAGGCATATGCATAATTGCTAGTCGAAACCAGGTTCATAGTTGTCAAAAAATAATATATGTGACGAAGTCATAACCATTAGAGTGTTGTACATATTCACCAGATAGGGTGTTCAGAGTTGCATAAAACGATAGATTATAAACATAAATATATACATATATGAAAAAAAACTGAGTTGTTATGTCCATCAAAAATTGTGTGCCTAGTCCCTCCAAGGATAAGTTCTATCGATGTAAGGCCAGTGGTAGAACTAATATTGATCTGCTCCATCTTGTTCTAGTATCGTCCACAGTCCTCTGGATTGTGTCATGGCCTCCTTGGATAACTTGTCAGCAGCCTTGTTATATTCCCTGTAAATGTGTTGGCAAATGATAGAGTTAAATTGAGCCTTGTAAACCATAATCTCATCCAGAATTTTTCTAAGGGAATGTGCATGATAGGTATTTATGTTGTTGAACCAATTTATGATGATTTTTGAGTCCCCAAAAATTTGTATGTTATTTCATGAGTGTGCAAGTGCAAAGTGCAATAAATGTCTGAGAGTAATCAGTTCTGCAAAATTGTTTGTACCCTCCTCCAAACCCATTTTTATTTTGTAATAGTGTTGATCAGATAGGTATAGAAGAGATCCTACCCCACATCCATGAGATTGAGCTACACCATCGAAGTATGCCGACAGGGTAGTTCGATCAATAATTTCAAGAGCATGAGGACATGCTATAGAGGGTTGTGTCTCTTCAGGGATTTCGTGATAAGTAGCTATAACATTTGCAATGATGAGAGGCCATCGAGCTGGGGAACCTTAGAAGATGATTTTGTTTCGAGTCAACCAGATCTTCCAGCATACGAGGAGGGGTATGCATCAAGCCTTGATGTCTGAATTCACTCTATTCCAGTTTATCCATACCTCAGTGATCGACAGTCCATGCCTACCCATTGGTCTCTATTGCCTGTGTACAGAGGACACACCAGTGCAGCCTGAATTGTGATCTGCGCATGAGCTTTTCTCCAGTTGGAGTCTTGTTGTGAAGCACATTCGACATGAAAAGTATAGCTCAAGGGGGAGCTTTTAGTTTCCAGATTTTTTACCACCATTCCAGGAGAGCAGGTGGTTGACGATCCAATATCAAGTATAGATATCTTGCTTTGGGAGAGTATTTCCCGTTCTCTGTCAGGGTCTAGATTAGTTCGTCAGACCCCTTTGTTATTCAAACATGTGCTTCATTGAGGTCATGTAGATAAACCTCCCAGAAATGATGTCAAGGTTTGAGTATGCCCAAGTGTCGTGTAGAGAACCAAACTTGTTCAAATGTGGATTTGTTTACCCTATCTGTGATCTGTCCAATCATTTTAATATGCCTCTAATTTAGGAATAGTATAATATCAGGAGGTAAGTGATGCATATTTCCCCCACCAGACCATGGATCCAAACCTATGTGTGCCATGTTGCCTTCTTTGATTTTCCAAGCAAGTCCCTCTCGAACGTTGGGCATAGTATGGAGGATATATTTCCAAACAATTGATATCCCAGTTCGAGGCCAGGTTGGGTTATGAATCCAGTCCATGAAATGTTGAGGCCAAATGTGTTTATGATAGGTGACCTTGGTCCAGAGGTTCTGAGTAGTGAGTTAGGACCATCCCATTTGAGCTATAAGAGCATGTGCAAATTTAGGGAGATCTTTTAATCCCCATCTTCCCCATTTTTTTGGTAGAGCGATTTGATTCCATCCCACCCATGCATAGGGCTTTCCTTCTTTGTATCCATTCCAAAGGAATCTGCAACAGATATTTTGGATGCGAGTGAGTATCCCTCTAGGGATCCATGCCAAAGTCATCCAGTACACAGGCGTGGCTTCCAAAATAGATTTTATGAGCACTAGTCACCCTGCTCTTGAAAGGAAGTGATGGTTCCATTTTTTTAGCCTCTTCTCAACTTTAGTAACAAGCCAAATACAATCTGCAATATGGTAGTTGTGAGGTTTAAGCCTAAAGTCTACGTACTTTAGACCATCCTCCAAAAGATGATGCTGGAAAGGAAAAAGATGGGATGCAGATCTAGCTTCCAAGGGTGAAGTGTAGGAGAGAGTGATGGTGGACTTTGTGTGGTTTGCTTCCATGCCAGTGGATTTTGCAAAGAGATTAAGGATGTCATGGAAGGTAAATGAGTCCTTCTGGCTACCATTGAGGAAGATGAGGACATCATCGACAAAAAGTAGATGGGTAAGGTGGCAGAGGTCATTCAATTGTAATCCATGTAGTCGGCCATCCTTTTTGGCAGATGAGAGAAGCTTGCTTAGGGCCTCCATAACAATGAGAAAGAGAAGAGGGGAAGTGGGCATCCTTGCCGAAGGCCTCTCTCTGCATGAAATAAATGTGAAGCAGAGCCATTTATGAGGACACTAAAATTGGCTGAGGTTATGCAGCACATGATCCAGTTCATGAAAGGAGGGGGAAACCCGAGGTGGGTGAGGATCATTTTGATGTATAGCCAGCTAACCTTGTCGAAAGTTTTGACTAGATCAATTTTAAGAATGACTCCTTTGATCTTTTTATGATTGATGGAGTGAAGGGATTCTAGTGCAGTGCAAATAGCTTCGTGAATTTGTCTGTTCTGTAGGAAGACAAATTGTTCAGGGGAAATATGTCTAGACAGGATAGGGCAAAGCCAGTTTGCTATGATCTTGGCTATGATTTTATATAAGCTGTTGCAGAGAGAGATGGGTTAGATTCATTGAAAGATGTTGGGGAGTCAAATTTTGGGATTAAAGAAATGAATGTAGTGTTGATGGCATCATACATACGCCCTTTTGTTCTGCATTGTGCCACCACCTTAAGTAGGTCAAGGCCAATGAGGTCATAGAAAGCAAGGAAGAATTCTATGGGCCATCCATCCGGTCCAGGGCTCTTGTCTTTCTTGAACCATTTTAGCATTCCTTCCAGTTCCCCTAGTGTGATCAGGGAATTAGTTCCTCATAAGAGTCCTCATCAATGAAACTAGGAAAGTGTCCAGCTGTTTGGACAATTTTAGTAATTGATGCTTCGTGGGGAACCCTGAAGAGATTTTTGAAGTGTGTATACCCTAACTGTGAGAGTTGACTGAAAGTTGATACCATGCTTCCATCTTCCTGGGGCATCTGTCAGATAGTGTTGGAGATTTTCCTTCCTTTAGCATAGTTTTGGAAGAACTTTGTGTTTTCATCCCCTGCTTTCAACCAGATTGCTCAACTTCAGAGTCGCTAGGGTTCTTCTCTCTCCTTTAGGATTTTGATCTTCTGGTTTTCTAGAGCAATTAGCTAATCCTTGGCTTCAACAGATGTAAACCCTCTGTTCTGCTCATCCTGAAGTGCAACAAGAAATTGCTCCACTGTAGTGAGGGTATTATCATCTCTCTTAGATTTTTCCTTGACCCATTTAATGGAGAGATTTTTGAGCATTTTGAGGTTCCAGTAGAACCCTTCGACCCAAGTACTGCTTCTAGATGGGGGATGGAGTCTCCAGAATTCATTTATCATTTAGGTGTAGGATGAGTTATTTAACCAGGTGGAGTTAAATTTGTAAGGTGACCCCGGATTTCTTTGTGGACCCAATATCTCCATGAATATGGGGGAGTGATCCGATATTCCACCAGATCGCACCCATTATATGTAGAGGGATAGATTTTGTATCAGAGTGTCCTTTATCAGGAATCTATCCAGCCTTCTAGCTAATGCAACTTCTTCTCTATGCCAATTACTCCAAGTAGGAAGGGGCTTGTTCATGGGAATGTCTATCATATGGTGTTGTTCCAGTAGCCTCTCCATCAATTCAGTGAGCCTGTCAACTTGTGCATTGGTACCCCTGGATTCTCCATATCCAATGGAGAATTTTAGGTCACCCCCAATGATAAGGTTTTCTGAGGACATAATCGATAAGTTGAGTAATCAATTCTGATAAGCCTCTCTGTGGTGGCATGATCCATAGACATTGACAATATGAAGGTCCACTCCCAGATTAGAAGAGAAGATATCCATGCCAATAAATCTGTCACCACCCCAAGAGGTCCCCAAGTTTATGGTGTGGGGATTATATCCTAAAGCCAATCCTCTTGATTGTCTAATAACATCCAGGGATTGAAAATCCAGCCAGACTTTAGGGAGTCGATAGTGTGGGAGATGAGGTTAGCTTCTCCCAAGGTTTCTTGAAGGAAGATAATGTCTAAAGATTTGGAGTCAAAAAGTCTTCTAAGGGCTAGTTTTTTGGGTGAACTAGCCAAGCCCCTACAATTGAAGGATAGGCACTTCATGGAGGCAGTTGGGCAAGGGTGTTCGATGCTCTAAGAACCTGGTCGAGTGAGGCTTGCCTACCGGAGGCAACTTCCACCTCCGCTATTAGGATAGCTTTGGATATATGTGATTTCTGACCACAAATGGGTTTATGGTTCAAAGGGGATGGTATTAGGCCCACTCTAGACCTGCCATCCTATGGGATGACAAGGCGGGATCTAAGGTTATAAGGATGGGGGGAAACAGGGGGGAGGGATGGGGGGCATGAGGGGACATGGGGGGGGATTAGGAGGGAAGGATGGTGGGGTAGTGGAGAAAGTCATTGAAAGGGGGGTGAGGGGACAGGGAATGGGGGTAAGAGTGTCTCCCAAAGATGTAGCATGCACATGAGATGCAGAGGATACAAGTGAGGAAATAAAATCAGAGATTGGGAAAGAGGGAATACACGATATATGAGTAGCCTCAGCAGCAACCTTTGATTTGGTCATGGCAGGGAAGGTGGACAAGGTCCGTTGTGAGTGTCCAAAGGAATGGAGGATGTCAACCCGATATTTGTCGCAACAGCAAATGTAGATGGTCCCGAAATGGGTTCAATGTGTGTCCCTGTGGAATCCTCAGCTCCCACAGAGGGTTCCTTGTCCTTTTGCACCAAAAGGAATTCCTTATAAAGATGTCCAACTTTGTGGCATCTTTGGCACCTGAGGGGGACTACTTCATAATCCAGTATTTGTATTCTAGTGAAATGCCTCCATTGCAGGGTGATTTTTTCTTCCAGACCTTCCCTAGTGTCCAGGTGCACCAGAATGCGATCTAATGTTTTGTTCCTAGATTGAATGTAGTTTTGTCGTAGTCCAAATAGGTACCCACGGTATTCCCGATACGGACGAAGACATCCTCAGACCACTATTGCAATGGGAGCCCTGGTAGTCTCACCCATAGTGGTCTGGCCCCAATCTACTCTCATTCAGGGTCGAAAAGCGGACTCCATCTTTTCAGTAATACCGGGGCCATTTCAATGTGCCAGTAGTGGGATAATGCTAGAGAGGTGTATTCTTACAGTGAGAAATGCAGTGCAAACTAGCCTCGAGGGAGAATTTATACCTCAGGGAGGTCTTTGAAGACGTTTCCCCATATTTCTTTTACCCATCGACTGAGCTGCTCTGTAGAGTAGGCTCGGCCTCTGACCCTTTCCACCAAGACCTTCCCGACCGTGTTGACCAGTTCACCCATGGTGATACCTTCGCCGAACGTGAGGGTGAAATCCTTCCAGGAAGCCCTCACACACTTTGTTTTCCTTTTTCTAGATTTGGGAGTGATAGGGTGATCCAAAAGTGTGCCAGCAGTACCCAGAGGCATGTGTTGTGGTCTTTGTGCAGATGGGAGAACTTTGACCGCCGGGGTTTTGAAACACCTAGAAGGTAGGCCAGTCTCTGTGACCTCTACAGCGTTGGATGGATTATCTGGTTGGGGGGTGCTGCTCCGAAACTCCTAAAGGGGCAGGTTCATATGTGGAAGGAAAGTGGGGTGCATGGAGGAAATCGCTGGGAGGAGAGGTTTCGAAGGTCGGTGAGGAGGGTGAGCAAGTAGCAAGGAGGTGAAGAGTCGCTAGAGAGAGAGGCGGGCGGTCTAGTTTCGATGAGGCGATGAAGAGGCAATCAAATGAAGGCTGGAGACGGAAGTTCTAGGTGATGTAACCACAAGAGGAGAGTCATTGCGGGATGAGGTGGAAGGGTTACGGGGGATGGTTAGGGCTGGCAAAGAGTTAGGTCACCTGAAAAATTGTTGGTTAGGGTTAGAGTCCGCTGTGTAGTCGACTTCATCAAGATCCATGGTATCCATGTTGTAGTGGGATCATGGCCTCTGTAACCTTTAGGGGCGCAGCAGTCAAAGAGCTAAGGCAACAGCTAGTAGATGGTGACAGTGTGCCCTAGGAACAGTCATCAATAGTGAAAATAACAGGGGGTAAGAAACAGTTACCGTGGCTGCTAATGGTGATAAAGTCTTCGTTTTCCCCATAGCTATGAGCATTGTAACCTCTCTGTCCGTGCGCTGTTTAGGTTATCACCATGGTCCATTGTAGCCCCATATGGTGAAGGTTGTATTGCTAAAAAAGTAAATTGAGTGTGTTTGAAGACCCATGAACTCATACTGGGTACTTTTGTCATCATTTTGCCTCTAAACAGTTGTATTTACCTCCACAATTTACCTTTGCCACGAATTATTTTCATGACTTGCCATACAAACCCAGCAAAGGAAAAGTAAAGTCTTGGTTATAAGAATTGAACTCATGACCATTTTACACACTCAGCACTTTGATTTATATGCCTAGAGTTGTCAAAATGATGTTGACTTTATGAGGTAAGCCTCGTAACCATTTCTTTTCATGTTCCACAGTACTCAATTCTATTTATTCCTCTAGTGTACATATTTCCTGAGAATTGAACCCTGGCTATGTAGGAACCTAATTTGTCTTCCTGTGTCAACTTTCATGCTTTCCTTATCACTAATGCACCTAGAACTTAATGATGACAGTTCCCCACCATAAAAAAACATGATTTGTATGTTGAAAAATGAAATTGTTAAACATACAATCACTTCCTTTTCACTAAATGAAACAGAGTGTAGAAATTTTTTGAGGAAAACGCAGATTTGGGTGATTTGGGTGAGAAGTTTTGAAACCAAGTAGAAATCAACCTCAGGATGGTATGTATTCACATTCCATCGAAGACAGCCTTTTTTGAAGAAAATAATTTTGTTGAAGTAGGGGAGGAATAGAAAGCAAAACCTTGGGTTGATAACCACAGAGAATAGAGTTTTTCCTCAAATAAGGATCAACATGTAAGAAAATTTTCACATGAACCCTAATTGATGAAAACTTGTGAATTTGAAAATAGAAAATTTAGGAATTTTTGTTTTGTTTTTAAATAGAGATAAAAAAAACCAAGGTATTAGCATTTGTGTCAAAAATAAGGGCTTTGACAAAGCAAAAAAAAAAATTACAAACAAAGAGAAGGTTGTTTTTCTTTCAGAAAATCATCATGGTGTCTATGGTTGAACCAATGAGATTCAATTCCATGTCAATTCATAAATATTGTCTAGAACTCCGTGAAAAAAATCATTGGGTTTCATTTCTGGAAAAGTTCGATGGGTATAATGAAAAGGTTGGTGTGGAAATTTCTTCCTCTTTTGATGGTGAGAAGGCCTCAGTGGGTAACCTCACCATAATATTATCAGAAGACATTATGGCACATGAGACTGGACTACCTCAACAAGGAGAAAGATACTTCAAAACTAAACAATGCAAAGAAATCTTGGACACCATTTTTATGCACATCTAGTGCATCATCTATTAACTGGAAGAAATGAATTTCAAGAAGTTGGTTAGTTCATCCCTGGGATGAGATGGCTTACATTGTCCAAAAAATCATCACACATGAGGGCAGATTTAGTATAGTATGCTTGTATCACATTAAACTTTTATTACATTTGAAAGGTAACTATGAGATCTACATGCCTTATTTTTTGTTGCAAAGACTTTCTAAAATGGCTAAAGGAGTCCAAAAACAAGGTAAAAACATGGACAAAATCCTTTATCATCATGGTCTCATCAAGATGATTGTTAAGCATGAATTACAAAAGTATAACTTTTCATGCAATCAATTTGTATAAAGTAATGATTTTGAAGTTATGGAAGAAGACTCGAGGGAAGAAGACATTTTCATCACAAGTGATAATGAAGGAGAAGTAAATCTTCCTAAGGCGACAAGCTCAAAACAGCCTATGGAAAAGAGAAAAACAAGAAGTATGATAAGAAGAGTGAAGAGCTTCAACAAAAAGACAAGATCTTTTACACTTATGAAAGAAAGTCCAGGAAGTGTCCACGTGCCCAAAGAGGACAGATAGCAGAAAAATATGATGAAGCACAACAATTTCAATATGATTACCTTCAGGCCTTAGAGGAGCAAGAAAGGAATAGTTAGGAAGAGGAAATGACAAATGATATTGCTATTGATGAGCAAGATCTAGAAATTTCAAAGAAAGTAAAAAGTAATTACCTTCAAAGAAGAATAAAAAATCGAAAAATTGAAACAAATCGTTAAGGAGATGGAGATCCTTAAAAGATATCTTGAAAAGGAGAATGAACAACTAGAAATTTAAAGTCAGAAAAATCAGAAGGAAAATGAAAGATTGAAGAAGAAAAACAAGAAAATTCAAATACATGAAATCTTAATTTCCAAGCAAGCATACAAATGTATCAACAGAAGAAGGCAATAAAGGCAAAGTGTTTGGTAATTTAATTAGTGTTAAATTTACTTACATGAATTATCAACCAGGGCTAGTAAACTGATTAAATGTATGTGCATTGTTTGTGCCAGGAATCCTTATTACTTAAACAATTCCTAAGTTAAATTGAAATACTGAAATGCACATGTTTCTCTACAGCTATGTAAGTAAATAAATCACTCATAGAAATGGAATCAATTCTATTTCTATTTCTTAAAGGAAAGATCACACACTTCTTGAAATAAACTTCACACTTATTAAAAATAAAATCACACACACACACTTTTCTTGAAATGAAGTCACACACACTTGCTTTAAAATAAAATTTAAAAATGTAAATAGATCTACTCTTGACAAAAAGAAAGATTAACTTTTCAAATGAAAATCTGATCTATACAACTGCAATGTACAGTTATGTTATTGATCTATATCAACTTATACTATGTCCATGTGCACAGGAAATCTCACTTCACTCAACAATGGAATGATTGAATAAACCTACTGCAAAACAATCTTAAATTTACATTCAAAAATCAAAACTTGAGTGATTAAATGAACTAACAAACCTAGAGGAAACACAGAATAAAATACTAATTTCAAATAAAATAAAACCTTACTATCTCGAGGGGGCCATCCTACGAGAAGTAGGTGTCAACACAATGCCTTCACAAGATTATTAACCATGCATTAAGTCACACAATAGAGGAATAAAGTAGCGTCTTTAATTGCAAAAACAAAGTTTAAAAGCAATATCCAAATATGTGTTTGCCATGCCTAGAGGCAAATTTATAAAACTCCTACGCATAATTGTTTCAAAGTATTACGTCCTTATGCTAATCGACAATGACTAAAATTAATGTTAAAGGATAAAATAGCGTGATTTGCTCATGATTTCTATCAGTGAAGCAAATCATGAGGTTGAATATCTGCATTCACTAATTCCTCACTCGCTTGATTCACCTTCCTCAGTGGTTGACTTTTGCTTTGACTAAGCTACTACGGTGCTTTCCTCATCGATCCAGGTTATGAAGGTAGCAACAAATTGTTGTACCAACTAATTTACACCTCACCATATGCCTTGTTCTTCAATTGAAGCTTCGCAACCCACCAAACCTTGGACTTAGTTGCAGAATCATTGTAATTCAGTAGCTCAGGTAAATATTGAGTTAAATAATAAATACAAATGATATTTATGATATAGAATATTATTATCTACCTAATATGCCATAAACCTTGTAAATTGGTACCCAAATTAGAGTTATGAAGGTCAAAAAGGGGAGAATGGAGTGTAAGAAGGTTGTCAAAAAGAGGCAATTTTGGGGTGCAACATTCCCCCACATGGAAGACATTGCATGTCTTCATGCAAAATTTCAAAATTTGTGATTCTTTTCTATCACTGAGCTTCTTCAAATACCTTAGCAAGAAATCTAAGTTAGCCCTTCTTTCTTTCTTGATGGTGACCGACATCCTCGGTTTTTTCATCAAAATTATGTGTTGCAGACTCATAATCTTCCTCTTAAGAAATTTGTTTTCAGTTGTATATTTCTTAATTTTCTTATACCATAAATGAATACGTAGGAGGATGTTGTCATTTTGGGTTCTTTGGATTTCATTTTGTGTCCTTACTATTTCATTTTCTTGCTTCAAATGTCTATTTAATATTTCCAATTAATAAATTTCTTGCTTGAGTGTGTCTTCAACTTAGAGTTCTCCTAAAATTTTAGAATGAATTCCTTCATTTTCTTCTTGATTTGAGGATGATGCAACAAATTTACCTGTATCTCTTCTTTCCAAAGACTATATAATCATAAATTTCCTACTGGACAGGATCGATCTCAGGTGTTCTCCTAGATGGACTGGAGATTGGTGATGGAATAATCGGTGATGGAACTTTTGGTTCCTTTTCTTCTTCCTCTAAGTCGATAAATCTTGGGGACTGGTGAGACTGTTCATGTATTGTTTTGTTCAGCCTTGCACTTCTTCTTATAATTGATGGTGTTTTTTCAGTAGTTCGGAGACGCTTTTTAAATTATTCTTGCTCTATTTCTTATTTCGATGAACTTTCTCTTTTATTGTTGCCTATCTTTCTTCTAAAATTATTCTCTTTAAGATTTTCTAATTCATTTATAAGAGGGGTTTCATCATCAAAGTACTTCTCTTGTCGCGTTTCTTATGCATGTGAGTTTTCTTTAGGGTTTGAGGGTAATTTTCGTCTACTTTTCCTAGTCTTACAGCTAGGCTCTTCTTTTTCTTCTTTCTTAAAATGATTTCTAATTAGGAAATCTTCCGAATTATCTCTTATCTTTCTGAGATGGGCCTCAATCAGGATTTACACTAGGTCATGATGGTATAGGTCTTTATCTATAGATTGTATCTTCCTTTGAATATTACCAGCCATCTTTCTTAAGCTACGAAGTAGGAAATATGGTAGGTTAATTTCATTCCCATCAAGAAAATTCATCATTAAGCGTGCATGACAAAAGAACATGTTACCAAATCTTCCTTCACAAGTTATAAACCTTTGAATGATCAATAATAAATTCCTCCATTTATTCTTCAAAGTTGTGACTGGTATTCCCTTTTTAAGCACGGAAGTATCCACACCTGGATTCTTGAGGAAAAATTTTCATTCTTTCTCTTCAATTTTTTTGTTCTTGAACCAACTCTCTCCGATTCTTAGTAATCTAGTAGCTTCTCTTATGAAAGACTATCAAAAGCAGCTTCATGCCCCCAATTTTTGCTTCAATTCCATCGTATGCCCTAGTGAAAGACTTTGTTAGCTCTTTATCATGCCCATCAAATTTCTCCACAAATTCTAGCCACCATGCCTGCTACAACAATTGTCTGGCCTGTGGATATCCTTCAAGAAAGTTAACCCCATTCAATTATGATCTTACGATGACCCCCATGTTAGAGAAGCTTAGCCAGTGATTTATATTTCAATAAGGTTAAGGAGTGGAAGGAATTTGAGTATGGATTGAAATCAGAGAAACATAATTTAAGTGAGGATAGTCTTGGTAATGAAACAGGGCTGAGAGAAATGGTAAATCGAAATATTGTGCATGAAGTGGAATGATGAATGGAGAGGAGATGGCGAATTTCAAATTATATCAAGGTTCATGACTGACTTGGTTGATATGACATAGATATTTCCATTAAAAATGAAGTCGTGTGAGAGTAATAAGCGTAATCATTATTTAGTTTGGCTGTAGCAATGGTTACTCATCATTTATTTCATAACTCAAATGTTTTACCTTTATTATATAACTTAATATTTACATACCGTAGATCCTTTGTCTTACTCATTTTGATTTGTCTTTTGTAGGTTGTCAAGTTGCTCCAGTTGTAATCTTCATTGAATCTTCTTTTGCCATGATCTTCATTTTCCCTGGTCACAATCTGTTAAGTCAGCTGCAGATTTCTATCAGAGCTGCAGATTGTTGATAATTTTGTAGATGCTTTATTTTCAAAAGAGAAAAGAGGGTTAAAAAATGGGACTAGAATAGGGAAAAGAAAATCTAAGCTGCCAAGAACTCTTGGTTTTCAACATGAATTTTCTGTATAAACATACCAACAATGTTGGTTTTCATGTTTATACAAAAAAAAATATTTTTTTTCTTTATTTATTATTATTATTATTTTATTTTATTTTTTTTAAGAGAAAGTAGAAGGCTAAGTTGGAGAGGAAGAAGAATATTCCTTGACCATCTTCAAATCAAGATTATCTTGCAGATTTCTTATGAATTCTTCCCTTGTTAATGGTTTATGATATATTCGTAATCTATGACCATTTACAAGGGATGTTACTTTTTCTTAATCAATGGTTCTAATTCTAACTGCTCCATTATCAAAGACAGTTTCAATCTCATAAGGACCAAGCCAATGAGTTTGAAATTTTCCCTGAAAATCTTTAAACTTTGAATCGAAAAGCAATGCCCAATTCTCCAAGCTAAAATTTTCTTTCTTTGAAAAACTTATCATGCCACCTGGATCTTTGATATTGGAATATATTGGTTCTATGAATAGAATCATGTCCTATCTCATCAAGTTCATTCAATTACTCCATTCTTTTTCTTTGGGTTTCTAATAGATCAGGATCCAACTTGGTTGTTGTTTTAAAAGTCTTTATTTGGAACTCAATATAAAACAGGACTTGGTTTCCATAAACAAGTTCATAAGAAGTGTGTCATGTTGTATTTCTCCATGTGGTACGATATGCCCATAAAGCTTCTGGAATATTTTATGCCCAGTCCCTTCTGTGCAAATGCATAGTCTTGGAAATAATTTCTTCAATTACTTTATTGGTAGATTCAACTTTTCCATTGGCTTATGGATGATATGGAGTTGACTTACTATGTTTGATTTTGTACTCCTCGATTATCTTCTGTATCAACTTGGACGTAAATTGAGTGCGTTGATCTGTCACAATTTCCCTTGGGACACCAAAACGAGTGAAAATATCCTCAAAAAGAATGAAACTGCAAAAATTTTTGTAGCGAAAGGAAGTGCTTTAGCTTCTACCCATTTTATGACATAATCTGTACAAACAAGAATTTACCCTTTTTGCCTTGACAGTGGATTGATTGGACCAACAAAATCCAAAGCCCATGTTTCAAAAGGTTCAATAAGTACCTGAGGTTGTAGAGGCATTTCATCCGAAGGAACAGGTTTCCTCATTCTTTGACAACTGTCACACCTCTTAACATATTCCTTGGCATCCTTAAAAAGAGAAGGCCAATAATATCCTAGGAGGACTTTATAAGCAGCTTTTTTATCAGTGAAATTTCCTCCACATGGTTCATCATAACAAAACTTTAATATCTTTGGTACTTCATCCTCTCTAACACATCTTCAAATGATTAAGTCCAATCCTCTCTTGTACAATGCTTCATTTATCCATGAATAAGATGCACTATTTTAAATACCTTCCTTTTCTCTCAAGGAGACAATTATGATGGTAACTTCCCTGTAGCCAAATAATTAGCAATATTTGCAAACCAAGGAGATTTAATAGATATTGCAAAAAGATATTCATCAAGAAAAGTATCTTCTACAGGAAGATCATTATTATCATTTTGGATTCTAGATAGAAAATCAGCAATTGTGTTTTCTTTTCCAGGTATATCCAAAATAGTAATATTGAATTCTTGTAATAACAGTAGCAATATTGTAATTTTGTGATTAGTAATTTATTTATTCATTAAATATCTAATGGCAGAATGATATGTGTGAATAAAGGTTTCATAACCAGTGATATAATGCTTGAATTTATTGATGGTATGCACAACAGCTAAAAACCCCTTTTCTATTACAGAGTAATTCAACTCTGCAGGGGTCAGATTTTTGCTTGTATCGTAAATGGCATAAGGAGTTAAATATTTCAGTCCTAATACAACTCTTAAAGATGTATCCGAGGACTGATGTGAAAAACTAGTTTCCAATTTGGTCCTCTTAAAATGGGTGCTTCGGAAATCTTTTCTTTCAATGTTTCAAAAGATTTTTAGTTGTCATAATTCTAGATGAATTCACAATCTTTTGTAAGAAATTTGAAAAGTGGAGAGGCATGTAGAATTTTCTACAAATCTAGCTCTGATACCATGTAGAAAATTTGATGGTAGGTTAACCCGATAATGCAATATACATCAAAGCATAATACTATAACCTACTTCTATTATCAATTTGTGGAAGCTTCAAGATCGAGCTGAACAATATAACCAGAAGAAAAAGAATCAATTGCACAATACACATGAAAATACTTTGGGGAAATCCTCAGCTAAAAACCCCATTATTTGTATTATCATACAAGGTGGAAATACATAGGAATTATACAAAGCCTTAGCTCTCTCATCTAGCTAGCTCTTAGTACAATCCTCACAGATGCTCACAGGCAATCCTAGCTTCTCTCAAGCCTTCCTCTCTGCCCTCCAAGCTCCTATCTACTTGTGTTGTTCCTAGTGGATGATCTGCCTTCAACCAAGTGGATGATCTCCTCTCACACACTGTTAGAATTGTGCAATCCTCAAGGAATGATGCCTTGACTGCACGCATGAGTTTTCTTTATAAGAAAACACATGCAACTGATAGTACAAGGTCCTTGTCTTTAATATCAAATGTTTCTTTCTTGGAATAGACATGCATGAGTTTCTGATGAGGGAATCTTCAGTTAAATGGAGTACACTAGTTGAGTGCATGCATGCATCAACTAACTGTTGACTCTCTATTAGTTCCTCAAACAGTTTGGAACTAATTTAACTGGACTTAACTCAGCAAACTAAGTTAACTAATTACAAATCAGATATAGCTCAATCTTATCTCCTTAATTTAAGGGATAACTCTTGCATGACTTGAGAAAGTCTTCTAACTTTAATTTCTCCAACTAATTAATTTCGAAATAATTAATAAATTATTTCCAAGTAGTTGTTAAGACTAAATTCGATTTTAATTCACAATTTAATTAAAGGAAAAATTAAATTGGAATATTCTTGTTACCATATTTCAACACTCCCTCTCAACAAGAAAGGGATTATCTTCCACCTCGATCCTGTCTCTATGGAACTCGAATTTACACTTTGACAATGCCTTTTTCAAAATGTCAACATCTTGCTCCTCTGTCGAAATATATTGTAGCAACATGATCCTCTCGACCTGTGAAAAGCCATGGGCAACCAAACTTGCCCTATGCTTCTCCACACTATCATCAGCAACTTGCTTTACCTTATAAATCCAATGGGAACTCACAACTAACTTGTTCTCCGGTCTCATAACCACGTCCCAAACACTGTTACGAACTATGGAGTCATACTCCTCCACCATAGCATCAACCCAAATCGACTACTGCACTGCTTCCTCAAAGGAAGATCGCTTGGTCTCAACACATTCCCCAGCAAGGGCCATGTATCCAGTGTACCTCTCAGGTGACCTCCTCTGTCTGTGCTGAGAATATGGTGCTCCCACATTCTCTCTCGCATCCTTCAACAATATGTCAGCTTCTCTTGTGCGCTTCCGTCCATCTCTCGAAGACTCTACTTGAGTGGATGTCTCCACTCCTGGAACCTCTGCATGTGGCTGCTCTGCATCAGTCTAAGGCTCCTCCTCCTTAGGAACCAATAGTTCCTCCACAGCTTGTAGTTGGAGCTCCCTCTCAAGGGAAACTCTCATGGCCTTCTGCTCATCAAACTTGAGATATTTGTGAACCACTATCGTCTGACTGGTACGCAAGTATACCTGATAGTTGTGAGGCATATCAGTGTACCCCACAAATATCCCCAACTCTGTTGTCAGCTCAAGCTTCTTCCATGCATCCTTAGTCACATGGAAATATATCAATGAGCCAAAGATCCTGAAGTGACCCACATCTGGTCTCTTACCGGAGAAAGATTCCTCTAGTGTCTTCATCCCAAGTATGTGATGTGGGCTTCTATTCTACAAATAGATCGTTGTGTTGCATGCCTCAACCCATAAGTGAAGTGGTAGGCCTTGGTCATGCAGCATTGCCCGTGCTACCCCTACAATATTTATGTTGTTCCTCTTATCCACCCCATTTTGTTGTGGGTTATGAGGCGCCATCAACTCTCGTTTAATTCCTTCTACTGCACAGAAGTCCTTAAACTCATGAGAGACATATTCTCCACCGTTGTCACTTCTCAAGGCCTTGATCTTCTTCCCTGGCTCTTTCTTGACCAAAGCTTTGAACTTACAAAACTTTGTGAAAGTTTGGTCCTTCTTCTGCATGAAATAAATCCATCATTTACGAGAATAGTCATCAATGAAAATCACATAATACCTTTGCTTCGTTGTGGATGCCATCGAGAATGGTCCACACAAATCAGTATGAACTCGCTCTAAGATAGCCTCTGCTTGACTGTCTCAATCATGAAAGGAAGACTTGGTGTACTTTCCCAAGGTACAAAATTTGCATGTGTCAACTTGCTCAAGTTTAACTTTGGGAAGTCCTATAGATATTTGTTGCATTATCTTCAAATCCCCATGATGCAAATGGCCCAACCGTCTATGCCACAACTCACCAATGTCTTGGCTTTGCACCAATTCATCTTTCGTACTCAATGCTGCAAAATCATCTACCTCTAGTTTATAGAGATTCTTCACCCAAATCCCTATCCTCTTGGTTTGACCTATGGCTATGTGTCTTAGGAATGCCTTTCCTTTACTGAAGACAACATCATAGCCTTTATCCTCCAACATCACAACCGATGCCAAGTTCTTCTTCAGTCTAGACACATACTTCACATCTTTCAAGGTGATAGGAACTCCATGCTCCCTCTGAAAAGCAACCGTACCCACTCCTGAAACACTATACCTTTCGTCGTCACCCATCTCTATGTGCATCTTGAGGTCTTTCTCCTCCAAGGCACTAAATAAACTTTTATCATCGGTCATGTGGAATGAGGCTCCACTGTCCACATACCAGACATAACCCATCATTAATGACACCATGCATGTGATGAGAGTAAATTCCATTTCGAACTGAGAAGCTAATGCCTCACCTTCCAATCCTTTCAAGGATCCCTTCTTGGACTTCTTCGATGGGAAATTAGTCGCATAATGTCCCATCTTTTGACAATTAAAGTATCTTACTTTAGACTATCTTATGAAAATTAAAGCATCTTACTTTAGACATGTTACCCTTCTTCCCTCCATGAGAAGAATTCAATTTGAAATGGGAAGCCTTCCCCTTCCCTTTCCTTGCCTTACTTGCTAAGGCCATATTTTCTTCATCATCCTTCTTGGATGAAGAACCGTCTTGTGTGCTCCTCCTGATCTCCTCCTACACAAGATCCAACCACAGTCATTCCCAATCTGGTAGTTTCTCCCTTCCATTCACAAAGTCCTGGTAGCTATTCCAACTCTTTGGAAGGCCAAGGAGAGTGAGGCTCACCATATCATCATCGGCAGTAGTTATTCCCACACTGCCAAGCTCATCTCTGCAGGTGGTGAGCTTATTCAAATATGTGGAAATATTATGGCCCTTCTCCATCTTGATTCTTCGAAGCTTATCCTTTAGCACCAATTTCCTCTGGTCGCTACTGTTCTAGTATAGGTCCTTCAATGTCTTCCACATTGAAAATGGAGTGTCCTTCCCATGGATACTCGAGAAAATATGGTCTCGAACTCCCTCAAGGATGATTTGTCTCGCCTTCGCCACACACTTCTTCCACTCAGCCAACTCTTATGCATTAGTTGAAGTTGGCTTTGGGATTTCTTGATCAATGAATTCCTTCAAGCCATTGTCTTCTAATACAGCCTCCAATTCTATCTTTCCATGCTATGTAATTCGAGCTACCTTCCAAGGCATACTCAAGTCTCAAGCCATAGAACGCCATTGGCCAACCTTGAAGTATGATATGAATTTGTTTTTCACCTGCAACCCTGAATTTCAAACTTCGAATTATCTTCTCAGTATACTATTCACAACTCTAATACCATGTAGAATTTCCTACAAATCTAGCTCTGATACCATGTAGAAAATCTGATGGTAGGTTAACATGATAATGCAATATAAATCAAAGCAGAATACTATAACCTACTTCTACAATCAGTTTTTGGAAGCTTCAAGATTGAGCTAAACAATATAACCAGAAGAAGAAGAATCAATTGCACAATACACATGAAAATACTTTGGGGAAATCATCAGCTAAAAATCCCACTATATGTATTATCATACAAGGTGGAAATACATAGGAATTATACAAAGCCTTAGCTCTCACAGCTAGCCATCCCTCAGTACAATCCTCACAGATGCTCACAAGAAATCTTGGCTTCTCTCAAGCCTTCCTCTCTGCCCTCCAAGATCCTATTTCCTTGCATTGTTCCTAGTGCATGATCTGCCTTCAACCAAGTGGGTAATCTCCTCTCACACACTATCAGAACTGTGCAATCCTCAAGGAATGATGCCTTGACTGCATGCATGAGTTTTCTTTATAAGAAAACACATGAAACTAATAGTACATTTTCCTTTTCTTTAATCTCAACTGGGTCTTTCACAAAATAGACATGCAAGAGTTTCTGATGAGGGAATCTTCAGTTAACTGAAGTACATTGTTGAGTGCATGCATGCATCTACTGACTGTTAACTCTCTATTAGTTCCTCAAATAGTTTGGAACTAATTTAACTGGACTTAACTCAATGAACTAAGTTAACTAATTACAACTCAAATATAACTCAATCTTATCTCCTTAATTTAAGGGATAACTCTTGCATGACTTCAAAAAGACTTCTAACTTGAATTTCTCCAACTAATTAATTTAGAAATAATTAATTAATTAATTCCAAGTAGTTGTTAAGACTAAATTCGATTTTAATTCACAATTTAATTCAAGGAAAAATTAAATTGAAATATTCTTGTTGCCACATTTTAACGAGGCAATCTTTGTAAAGTTTTATGTAAATCTTCTATAATAGCCAGTAAAACTAAGAAAACTTTTAACATCTCTTTAACAAGTTGGAACTAATAACCTGGAAATTACTTCTACCTTAGATGTATCCACTCTGATTCCATCTCCTAAAATATGGTGGCCTAAAACAATTCCCTCAGTAAACATCATAAAACATTTTTCATGACTTAATGAGAGATTTTCTTCTTTACACCTAATGAGAATTTTTTCCAAAATTTTAAGAGCTTCTTCAAAATAATTTTCATAGACAGACAAATCATCCATGTAAACTTCCACACAATCATGAATTAGATCAGAAAAATGCCTAAAACTGCCCCTTGGAATGTTGGAGGTGCATTACATAACCCAAAAGGAAGTACTTGGTAAGCATAGGTTCCCCATGGACAGGTAAAAGTTGTTTTATCTTGATCTTCTAGAGCTACTTGGATATGGTTATATCTGCTAAAACCATCCAAGAATGAAAAAAAAAATTCTCTGCCAATGTATTCAGGAATTTATCTATAAAAGGAAGTGGAAAATGATATTTTAAAGTAGATTTATCCAATTCCCTATAATCAATGCATACTCTCCATTATCCATTCTTTTTCGGAACAATTACCAATGGTGAAACCCACTAGCTGTCTGATATTGGATAAATGAAATTCACATTTAACAATATTTGTAATTCTTGTTTAACAATTTCCCTTAGGTTTGGATTCATTCTCCTTTGGGGTTGTCGAATTGGGCTGGCATTTTCTTCAATATAGATATGATACAAGTGTTAGGATCAATTACTTTCATATCAATGTATTTCCATGCATAAGAAGAGGAATGTTCTTGCAACATCTTTATTACCTCTTTATTTTGAGATTCTTCCAAATTAACATTAATATTCAAAGTTTTCCCTCGAAAATTTTCTATTAAATAATTGCCAAATTTTTCCATAGAATGTAAATACATTCGACGAGATGATAGATATTCAATATTGCTTTGTTCTTGAAAATTGTGATTTTGTTCACAATATGAGGAAGATTCATTATTTTCCATTAAATTCAAAATTTGATCTTCTTCATCTATTTGTGAAGTAACAAAAATTGGTCGTATATCAAAGTTTCCATTATCATCTTCTATCCATGCTTCACTTTCTACTTCTATTATTGTTTTTGTAGGAGGATATAACGTGATTTTCTTTGTTGAACTTCCATCAAAGATAAACATATCACTGGATCTACAACTTATAAAAGCATCAGTTATAGCTAACCATGATCTTCCTGGAATCAATGGATGTCCTCCTAGATTATTCTTGGGTGTCAAAATAATAAAGTCAACAAGATATTCCCAAGAATCTAAGGATACAAATACATACTCTAACACACCACTAGGTTTGATAATAGATCTATCTGCCAATTGCAGTAATGTAGGTGTATATTGAAGATTAGGAAGTTTCGATTGATTCATAGTTTGTTTACTCATGATATTTATGGTTGCTCCTAAATAAATCAATGTATTTGGAATCTCAATGGCATTAATGTATGTTTTCACAATGGGACTTCCTGGATCTAGATACTTTTGAACTATTGCCTTTCCCATCATGATATCTGCAATTTTTCTAACTAACTGGATTTTTTTAACTTCTTTCCTTTTTCTTCCTAGTTTTTTAATACTTAATTCCCTTATTGTCTTTGCAAATATTGGTATCTATTTGATAGCTTGTAACAAAGGAATTTTTATACATACATTCTTCAGTTCATCTATCATATCATAATCAAGAAACACAATATGTTTTTCTACCCCTTTGTCAATTTTCAATCTTTCAGGAAAAGGCAGATTTAAATAGAGACTGAAGATTGTTCTATAATGGGAGTTGAGTTTATTGGAATATCATCAGAATGTACAAGGGTGGTTTGTTTTTGAGAATTTTCCTCTTAATGAGAAGATTTCTCTTTCTCAGAGAGGTCATCTTTTTCAGACTCCTGGATAACAACGGATGGTGACTTCTTTTCTAATACTCTACCAGATCTAAGTTGGATATTATTTAAATCTAATGGAGTTATCATGTAAGTTTGTAAATTTTGTCCTTCCATGTTGTAAACAGGCTTATGAATTTTTATTATCTGCATTTGGAAGTGGTTGAGTAGGCAGTTGTTTTGGCTTTTATGGAAATGGTAGTGAAAGTTGTGGGTTTGGATTTTGAGGTTGAGAGGGTTGAACAGGCTGAGGAAAATATTGTGGTGGAAAAACAGGGTAAGGTTGTTGAAATTGAGGATATTGAGGGTACTTTCCATAAGTATTTTTCCATCATTGTGCCCAAGGTTGAGGCCAAGGTTTCCAAGGTTGGCATATGTTTTAGTGTTGAAAACTTGGGTCATATTTGATTGTGGATTTCACCATGGTCTCTTGGAAATAAAATAAAGAGGTTCTACTTGATTTGGGATTACTTCCTCTTGATAGACAACTTTGAGACCCTATATTGAAGGGAATCCCTTTGTTTCGTGATTTTCTGCACATATAACACAAGTTTCCACACTTTTTAAGTCAAGAGGGCATTCTCTCAAGGAATGCTTATTTCTACATTTTGGACTAATGATAGATAATGCAGTATTTTCATCCTTTTTCTTGTTTTGTACTTTAAGGGTATATATTTTTTCACTAAGACTCCCCAAAATATCAGTTTTAAAGTTGTCAAGCAAATTGCCTATTTCAGCCCTACTTACTATCCTAGCTGCAGATTTATTAATCCTAAACATAACAGGATCTCTTATATTTTTCCCAGTTCTTGTCTTTCCTCTTGAAATGTGTATGAATAACTCATAAATATCTCCAAATGATAATTGAGAAATATCTCCTTTACCCATCAAATTTAGATGATATATTCACTCGTCTTTGATAGATTTTAGCAAGAAAGATTTCAAAGTTTCTTCATCTAGATTATGCATTTTAGCCCTTTTTACGTTATAAGCAAATCTTTCAACGAAATCTTCAAGATTTTCATCTTCTTTTTGCATCATTTTAAAGAATTCATCTTTAATATTATTAGGCATACAATAATCCTAGTATTTTTCTAAGAATGTAGTTTTCATTTCTTCTCGTGTTCTTATAGGATGTACGCCTAAGCCCATAAACCATTTTAATGTTGCATCCTTAAAAGTGGCTAGAAACAATTTCAACTTTTGAGTATCAAACAAGTAGTCATAAGATATACACAAGACTTCAAACTCAAATAGAAATGTTTTGGGATCCTCATTTCTTAATCCATGAAAATTAAGAAGGATGGAGGGTGAGATATTTTTCATTGTCAATGTGGTATCTTCATCGAGGATGGTAAATCCAAAAGGTTATGGATCTCCTCTACCACCTCCTCTTCCTCTTCCTCCACCTCTTCAACCTCCTCCATTTCCTCCTCTTCCGCCTCCAATCCTAGGTTGTTCACCATTCACATTATGTGCTTCTCCCTCCCCTTCTCCCACCATTGTAGATTCCTCAAAACTAATGTAAGGTTCAAAATTGGATTTTCTAGTTCCTCCTCTAGCTTCTATGGTTCTTTTATCAATGGAATGTTAAAATAGGTTTCTTCTTCTTCCTCTTCACTAGGGATTTCTAGTTCTTGTCCTAGAATTTGTTCTCCAATTGAAGATAGAAAAATTACTCCTTTAGTTGGGGATGTAGGATCTTCTTCTTCTATTACAGCTTTAGTGGAACAAGTTGGTGAATCTTTAGGTTGGATTTCAAATCTAAGTACCTCAGGAAGTCTATGTCTACCTTCAATTGATGGAATATGAGTTTGGGTGGATGGTGTGGCACTACGAGGTCGTGGTGGGGTGAGTGGTGATGTTGAAATCGAACTCCTACCTCTACTTACAAATATATCTCTAGAATCTCTTTCCCTGTGCATATCATTTTTATGATTTTTTTATATTTTTAATGAAAAGAAAAAGAAAAATACTCCTATATACACTTCCCTGGCAAGGGCTCCAAAATATTTTGTAATTTAATTGGTGTTAAATTACTTACATGAATTATCAACCAGGGCTAGTAAATTGACAAAATGTAAGTGCACTATTTGTGCTAGGAGTCCTTATTACTTAAACAACTCCTAAATTAATTTGAGATATTGAAATGCACATGTTTCTCTACAACTATGTAAGTAAATAAACCACTTCTAAAAATGGAATCAATTCTATTTCTCTTGCTTAAAGGAAAGATCACACTCTTCTTGAAATAAAATTCACACTTGCTTCACACTTGTTAAAAATAAAATCACAGACACACTTTGCTTGAAATGAAATCACACACACTTTCTTTAAAATGAAATCACACACACACTTTCTTTAAAATAAAATTTAACAATGTAAATATATCTACTCTTGACAAAAAGAAAGATTAACTATGCAAATGACAATCTCATGCATACAACTGCAATGTAAATCTATGCTACTGATCTATGTCAACTTATACTTTGTCCATATACATGGGAAATCTCGCTTCACTCAACAATAGAATGATTAAATAAACCTGCCACAAAACAATCTTAAATTTACATTCAAAAATTCAAAACTTGAGTGATTAAATGAACTAACAAAATCCTACAAGAAACATAGAACAAAATACTATTTGCAAATGAAAGAAGACCTTACTATCTCGAGGGGGGCCTCCTGAGAGAAGTAGGTGTTAATACAATGTCTTCACGAGATGATTAATGACGCATTTAGTCCCACAACAGAGGATAAAATAGTGCCTTTAGTTGAAAAAATAGAGTTTAAAAACAATATCCAAATCTGTGTCTGTCATTCTGAGAGGCAAATTTATAAAATTCCTACGCAATCCTTTCAGAGGATTATGTCCTTATGTTGATCGACAATGACTAAAATTAACATTAAAAATATAAAATATGTTGGCATTATGACACAGGTTTGGCACTATGACATAGGTGTTGTCCTTGATGGCAACTCACTCAGATGACAGATCATAGTTCAGGCTCTTAGAATAAAAGAAAAAGAGATATACGCAGTTTCCACTTAACCAAGTCGCGTATACACGTGGGATCGTCGATCAAAAGTCGCATATGCGTATGCACGCACTTTCATGCACGAAAAAGCACGTACATGTGGGAAAACTTATTTTAGTCCATGGTATTTGGTCTTTGGTATTTGGACCTATGGTTTTGGACCATGATATCTCGTCTAAAGTGTTGAACCCAAGTATTGGTTTTAAGTGGTTTTGGACCATGGTATTGAGTAAGGACTAAGACTATAAAAGGTGAAGGAGATCACTAGGAAAAGGCACTCACTCAAGGATTGAATATCTTATGAAGAGCAAGATCTAGAATACTGGTCATTGGGTTATGGTGCATAGCTAGATCTGAAGCTAGGAGGAACCTGAGTGCTAGAAGAAGGATAAGTTCTATTGATGGGTCAAGATCTTAAGGCTTGAATTGTAGTATCTTTGTGTGATTTTGATCTATTATATTAGGCACATGATCTGATCTATAAATTTGATAATCTGGGCATAACTAATGTTTGAATAATTGAAAAGGGTAAATTTATCTTTTATAGATCTGTACGTAGGTTCGGCACAGCAAAGGTGCGTATACACGTTGGTTTAGTGACTCAAAACAGCATATACGCTGGTTTGCCTTAATACAGAAGCGTATGCACATAGGTTTCACATATTGAAGTAGAGTATGTCTCACAAAATATGTTTTAGCTACTTTTGTTTATTACTGGAGTGTTTTGGGTTCAGGATTGGTTTCTGGTTACTGTCACTGTTTTCTGGCTACAGCATTCAGAGAAGTGATTGTTTGATTCAATTTTGTTTGGTGCAAAGGAGATTGGTTGATGCAGATACATTTGATGTTTGATTGATGTTATTGATGGATCTAGTCTGAAAATTTATGAAACGTGGTCCCTAGAAGAAAAGAGAAGGTTGTAGCCTTCTATAGTTCAGTACCTGCATACTAGTACATTAGCTAGTACAAGAGCTAAAGGGGGTTGTAGCTCCCTTCTAGGAGAAGCTATAGAATGAGAGAAGGTTGTATCTTTCTGCAGGTAGAAGCTCGCGCACTGGTATAAGACTGCACCAGTACAGAAATATTGTAAAAAGAAGTTTCTTATTAAAAAAAGATAGAGACGAATTGCAGCAGGTGGTTTTCACCCACATTGGGTTTCCACCTTATATCTTGTGTTCATGTGTGTGATGATTTGTTCTATTTTTACTGCACCTGTTTACTGTTCTTATGATTAATGAAGTTCTAATGCAATGATTAAAGATAAACATCTAATGGATTAACTGAATCACAAGTTTACTGATATACCCTAGTTTCTTTAGACACAGTTCGTATATACGCGGGTTCCCATAACTGAAGTAGTGTATATGTATCTGAGTATGAAAATGAAAAGTGTTTGATTTGATAACACTGATTCACCACCCCTCTCAGTATTATTTCCAACAATTGGTATCAAAGCAAGTCCTTCAAAAGAAGCTTGATCGCTTGAAGGAAGATCTATCATCATGAGAAACTACGAAAAGGAGGCATCCATCAGGCCACCAATCTTTGATGGGAGGAACTTCGTCTATTGGAAGGTAAGAACCATAGCCTATCTTCAATCTCTTGGTGCAGAAGTTTGGGATATCATGGAAGGAGGATACACATTCCCATCAGCAACTCCTACAGATAGAGCTAGTAAAGCAGTATGAAACAAATGCAAAGGCTGTCAATACTCTATTGGGGAGTCTATCTCAATCTGAATTCATTATGGTTATGCAGTTCAAACCACCAAAGAAATATGGGACAAGATCATTCTAAGCTATGAAGGAGACGATCAGGTAAAACGTGCAAAACTACAATCTCTTAGAATTCAATATGAAACTCTTAGAATGCACAATGATGAAAGTGTGGCTAATTATTTCTTATGTATATATGAGATTGTTAATCGCATGAAAAACTTGGGTGAAGAAATAAAAGAAGTTACTTTAGTTGAAAAAGTTCTAAGATCTTTGTCTTCTAAGTTTGAATCAAAGGTTTCTGCCATAGAAGAAAAGTTGAATCTTCAGAGTATTACTATGTCACAGCTACATGGAATCCTAACTGCTTTTGAAATGAGAAAAGGGGGACCACCAAACATGAGAGAAGTTGCATTCAAAGCTTCAAGAAAAGGAGAATACAATGAGTCAGGGCATCCATCAGAAGAAGAGGAAGAATCAAACTTTGTCAAGAACCTTCAACGGGGTTCTGGAAGATTCATAGGTAAGCTACCTTTCAAATGTTTTGCTTGTGGGAGAGTCAGTCACCATGCAGCCAAATGTCATCATAAAGATAAGCTTGATAAAGGTAAGGAACCAGTTAAATGGAACAAAAAATAGAATGTAAGTAGGAAGAGCTATTATACACATGAAGACAACGATGGACTTTCAAATAGTGATGAAGATGAACATGGTAATGATTATATACTTTTGATGGCTTTTGAAGATGATGATTTCTTGGATGCTATAGATGAAGATGATCTCTATGATCATAGATACTCTGACATTCCAACCTGCTGAAAGGGAAAAACACAATGAAAAGTTAGAATGTGAAATTGTGGGACTTAGAAAAGATATTGAGAAGACAAAAGCTCTTAATCTTAGATTTGCTGAAGGATCTAAAACTTTAGATGAGATTATCAAAGTGTAGTGTTCTCCTCTAGTTAAGACAGGTCTTGGATTTACTGAAGAAGCATCTCAAGCACAGAAGCCATCCACCTCCAAAAGTTATCTTGATGCAGCAAGGAGAAGTGAACAGGTTGACAATTGTAAGCAAAGGCATAAAACAGGTCACCAAGTAAATCAAGGTCAATCTACTTCAAGGATGACCAAAAGCTGCAACCAACCACAGGTAAATCATTCTCAATTTGCCTCAAGAATGAATGTCAATGGAAACTACAATCACCTGGACGGTAGATTTGATCATCGCAGAAATTTCTTTAATGGCCAATGTTTTTTATGTCATAAATTTGGAAAAAAAGCTACTCAATGTGTTTCCTACAAGACCATCATGACTCGAGAAGCACGAAATCAAAGGAGAATGACTAGGAACATGAAGAGGTCCTACAATAACTTTTCTGCTCTTGAAAATGAAATAGAATGCTCTATTTGTAACAACTTCGGTCATGAAGATTTTGAATGCAGGAGTAAGTTTTGGCAAACATCTCAGAAGGAGCAACTTTCATTGGGTCCCAAAACATGGAGAAAGAAAGAACCACAATGAGAAAGATGTGGTATAGTTTTATATGTGGAAGGACAGGAAAATCAATGGTACATCGATAGTGGATGCTCGAAACATATGACAGGTGATAAAGAAAAACTTCAGTCATATAGTGCCTTAGAAAAGGAAAGGAAGGTCTCATTTGGAAATGACAACCCTGCTCTCATAAAAGGTAAAGGTTTTGTTCTTTTGAAAGAAAAAGTCAAAGTTGGAAATGTTATGTATGTTGATGGCTTAAAGCATAATCTATTAAGTGTTAGCCAAATGTGTGATCAAGGAAATGAGGTAATATTATGATCAAATGGATGTATTGTTTGTGAGCTTGATACAGGAGAAACAGTGATCAAAGGCATAAGAAATCCAAATAATTTATACGTACTCAAAGGAGGACAACAACAATGCTATCTAAGAAAGAATGACGAACACTGGCTATGGCACAGAAGATTGGGGCATCTAAGCTTCTCTCAGATAAGGAAAGCACGCAAATATTAGGCGGTTCGTGATATCCCTGACATTAGAATCCCAGACAATACAATATGCAAATCATGTCAGTTTGGTAAGCAAACCAAACTGATTTCCCTAAGAAGGCAAGATCAGCTAGTAAACCACTTGAACTTGTCCATACTGATTTATGTCGTCCATCAAGGAAAAAGTCACATCGAGGAGAAGAATACTTTATATTATTCATTGACGACTTTTCAAGGATGTGTTGGATAAGACTTATAAAGCATAAAGACGAAGCTTTCGAAAAGTTCAAAGCTTTCAAAGACTTGGTTGAAAATGAATCAGATCGCAAAATCAAATGCCTCAGGTCTGATCGAGGTGGGGAATTTACCTCGAATGAATTTTTCGACTTTTTTGAAGAACGTGGAATAAGAAGGGAATTCTCTACTATAAGGAATCCTTAGCAAAATGGAGTAGTGTAAAGAATGAATAGAACAGTTCAACAAATGGCTCGTGCTATGCTTGATGAATCCGGAACTCCTACAACCTTCTGGGGTGACGCTGCATTTGTTGTCGTTACTATTCTCAACAAAACAAACGTTCGGGTAAACAGCACTAAAAATCCTCATGAACTTTGGTATGGTAAGACTCCTACAGTAAAATACTTCAAAATTTTTGGAAGTAAATGTTACATCAAAAGGACTAATGAAAATCTTGGCAAGTTTGAACCTAGAGAAGATGAAGGCATTCTCCTTGGTTACTCTTCCCGAAGTAAAGGATATAAGTGTTACAATAAAATACTTGGAAAAATCATTGAAAGTATTGATGTGGTGGTTGATGAAGAAGGCAACAATTCAAAACAGATAAAAACCGAAGATTTTGAAGATGAAGAGGACTATCCTTCAACATCAGATCAGACTAATGCTAAAGAAGAAACTTATGAGGCACCAGAAGAACAGATAAGAATAGAAGAAAAGACTCCATCTAGGTATGTTCAGAAGAACCATCCAAAGACTCAAATTTTGGGGCAAAAAGAGGCAGGTGTTTAAACAAGAGTAACTATAATGAAGCTTCAAGCTATCTAGCATTACTCTCCTCCGTTGAACCACGAAATGTAAGTGAAGCATGCAAAGATGAATGTTGGGTCAAGGCCATGAATGAAGAACTTGAGAAAATTGAAAAGAATAACACTTGGGAATTGGTTCCTAGACCTAATGATAAGAATGTCATAGGGACCAAATGTATATTCAAAAACAAGTTGAATGAAAATGGAGATGTTATTAGAAACAAGCCCAAACTTGTTAGTAAAGGGTATGCTCAACAAGAAGGTATAGACTTTGAAGAAACTTTTGCACCGGTTGCTAGACTTGAAGCCATAAGAATGTTCCTTGCTCTTTCTAGCTTTCAGAAGTTCAAAGTATATCAAATGGATGTG
>APFE030461522.1:144043-159670 GCA_000404065.3 Pinus taeda | reverse complement strand
TGGTAGCAATGAAGAAGCCATGAGTCAAAACTTTGCTTTGGTGATGCAGAAAGAATTTGAAATGTCCCTGCTTGGAGAGCTGATATATTTTCTTGGTTTACAAGTCCAACAAAACAAAGACAATATCTTTCTATCACAAACTAAGTACCTCAAGCAGATCTTGAAGCAATATGGCATGGAAGATTCGAAACCAATATGTACCCCTATGGTAACAGGATGCAACCTCAGCGCAAATGATGATTCAGCAACAGTACATCAACCAACCTATAGATCCATGATTGGTAGTCTGTTCTATCTGACAGGTACCCGACCAGACATCATGCATGCAGTGGGAATAGTTGGAAGATTCCAGGCAAATCCAAAAGAAGCACACCTTTGGGCAGTTAAAAGGATTTTCAAATATCTTCAAGGAACACAAAAATATGGCTTATGGTATCTTAGAGATATAGATCTCACACTTCATGCATATACAGATGCAGATTGGGCAGGAAGCATGGATGACAGAAAAAGCACTAGTGGTGGTGCATTCTTTATGGGTTCCAGATTAGTATCTTGGTCCAGCAAGAAACAAAGTTCAATTGCATTATCTACATCTGAAGCAGAATATGTGGCTGCTACATCTTGCTGCACACAACTCCTTTGGATGATGCAAACTTTACAAGACTTTCAAATCACTTGTACTCCACCTATCTCCATTTTATGTGATAATACAAGTGCAATCAGTATTTCAAAGAATCCAATCATGCATTCAAAGACCAAGCACATACCTATCAAATATCATTTTCTCCAGGAACAAGTGCTTGAACAAGAGGTCAAATTGGAGTATGTTCCCTCCAAGGAACAGGTTGCTGATATATTCACCAAACCACTGCCCAGGGAGACATTTGAATACCTCAGACAGAAGCTGGGAGTATTTGATGCATCATCTTGCTATTGAAACTTATCTGTTTCAGAGAAAATTGTTTGTACGTGAGTTTCATGAGGAGCATCCGCGTACATACACCGGTTTCTGTGGATACAGTCGCATATTATGTTGATTTGAAGAAAAATAGTGGGCCAGACGTAGGATGAAAGAAGTCTAACATGGGTCTAACAGAGACCATCTGGCACAGGTTCAGGGGGAGCATATACTTCTAATAATGCATTGTTGGCATTATCTTAGAAGATCTTGGTTCAATTTTAGTTGTTTTTGGTTTTAGGTGGAATGGGGTTGAGGGAGAACATGGTTGTTGGTCTGAATGATGATTGACAGATGTTGTTGATGATAGTTGTTGATGACTATAATAGTCTTGTTGTAGATATTTTATCTCTATGTCATGTATATCTTTTTATCATCAAGGTCATGTAACGACCTATTTTGGTTTCCCCACTATGTCTGGGATGGATGATGTAATGTTCTTGTGTAAAATTTTGGTGTATCCCCACTTGGTTGGGTGGATGAGTCAATATTGTTATATCCCCACTTGGTTGGGTGGATGAGTCAATATTGTTATATCCCCACTTGGTTGGGAGATGGATGTATGTATGAGTATTTGGTGATAGGAAGGTCATTTATAGAGTCACGTTCTTTCCTGTAGAACATATTTTTGTAGACCTTGCCTATAGTCAGGGGGAGAATGGACAACGCAGCAGAGCAGAATATTTCAGCATGTACTCAGGGGGAGCATCACCCTTTGCCCTTGATGACAAAGGGGGAGAGTGACTTGGAGTGACTTGGGGTTGCCATCAAGTCCAAAGGGGGAGATTGTTGGCATTATGACACAAGTTTGGCACTATGACACAGGTGTTGTCCTTGATGGCAATTCACTCAGATGACAAATCACAATTCAGGCTCTCAGAATAAAAGAAAAAGAGATATACACAGTTTCCACTTAACCAATTCGCGTATACACGCGGGATCGCCGATCAAAAGTCGTGTATGCGTATGCACACACTTTCATGCACGGAAAAGCGCGTACATGTGGGAAAACTTATTTTTAGTCCATGGTATTTGGTCCTTGGTATTTGGACCTATGGTTTTGGACCATGGTATCTCATCTAAAGTGTTGAACCCAGGTATTTGGACCTAGGTATTGGTTTTAAGTGGTTTTGGACCATGGTATTGAGTAAGGACTAAGATTATAAAAGGTGAAGGAGATCATTAGGAAAAGGCACTCACTCAAGGATTGAATATCTTATGAAGAGCAAGATCTAGAATACTGGTCATTGAGTTATGGTGCATAGCTAGATCTGAAGCTAGGAGGAACCTGAGTGCTAGAAGAAGGATAAGTTCTATTGATGGGTCAAGATCTTAAAGCTTGAATTGTAGTATCTTTGTGTGATTTTGATCTGTTATATTTGGCGCATGACTTGATCTATAAATTTGATAATCTGGGCATAACTAATGTCTGAATAATTGAAAAGGGTAAATTTATCTTTTATAGATCTGTACGCTGGTTCGGCACAGCAAAGGTGCGTATACACATTGGCTCAGTGATTCAAAACATCGTATACGCTGGTTTGCCTTAATACAGAAGCGTATGCACGCAGGCTTCACATATTGAAGTAGCGTACGTCTCACAAAATATGTTTTAGCTACTTCTGTTTATTGTTGGTGTGTTCTAGGTTCAGGATTGGTGTCTAGTTACTGTTACTATTTTCTAGCTACAACATTCAGAGAAGTGATTGTTTGATTTAATGTTGTTTGGTGCAAAGGAAATTGGTTGATGCAGATACATTTGATGTTTGATTGATGCTATTGATGGATCCAGTCTGAAAATTTATGAAACGTGGTCCCTAGAAGAAAAGAGAAGGTTGTAGCCTTTTGTAGGTCAGCACCTACGTACTAGTACATTAGCTAGTACAAGAGCTAAAGGGGGTTGTAGCTCCCTTCCAGGAGAAGTTGGAGAATAAGAGAAGGTTGTAGCCTTCTGCAAGTAGAAGCCTGCGTACTGGTATAAGATTGCACCAGTACAGAAATATTGTAAGAAGAAGTTTCTTATTAAAAGAAGATAGAGACGATGCAACAGGTGGTTTTCACCCACATTGGGTTTCCACCTTATATCTTGTGTTCATGTGTGTGATGATCTGTTATGTTTTTACGGTACCTGTTTACTATTCTTATGATTAATGAAGTTCTGATGCACTAATTAAAGATCAACATCTAATGGATTAACTGAATCACAAGTTTACTGGTATACGTTGGTTGCTTTAGACACAGTTGCATATATACACGGGTTCCCATAACTGAAGTAGTGTATATGTATTTAAGTATGAAAATGAAAAGTGTTTGATTTGATAATACTGATTCACCCCCCTTCTCAATATTATTTCCAACAAAATAGTGTGATTTCCTCGTGATTTTTCATCAGCGAAGCAAATCATGAGGCTAAATACCTGCATTCACTAATTCCTCACTCGCTTGATTCGCCTTCCTCAGTGGTTGACTTTCGCTTTGACCGAGATGCTACAATGCTTTCCTTAACGATACAAGTTATGAAGGTAGGAACAAATCATTATACCATTTAATTGCCACCTGCCCATATACCTTGTTCTTCATTTGAAGCTTTGCAACCCATCAAACCTTGGACTTAGATGCAGAATCATACATCAGTTGCAGAATCGTTGTAATTCAATAGCTCAAGTAAATATTGAGTTAAATAATAAAGGCAAATGATATTTATGAAATAGAAGATGATTATGTACCTGTTATTCCATAAACCTTGCAAACTGATACCCAAATTAGAGTTATGAAGGTCAAAAAGGGGAGAATGGAGTATAAGAAGGTTGTCAAAAAGAGGCAATTTTTGGGTTCAACAAAAAGTATCAAAAGTTAAAAATTCTTCACACTACTCAAGCTAATATTGAAATACTATTATAGGCCACAGAGGTGGCATAGGATCAATGACAAGGCATCAGAGAGAGTTTTGTGCATGGGAATATGCAATATCTTCCTCTTGGGGGAATGTTGGGTGCCAGTTTTTTATGGACATCATCCATAATTTCTTGAAATTTATCATATCAGGTACATTTATCATTTACTTTTCATGATTTGAATTTTGACAAAGTATGGCATTAAAAATACATTTTTAGCACAAATTACAGGATTTTGCAACTTCCCGTAATAACTCTAAGCCTTGCACGTGTGCAAGAAAATTGGGCGAATTTCGAGATATGTGGGGTGATCCTCAATGTCCAAGGAAGGATAAATTCATATCTTCCTTCAGAAAAGAGCCTCGAATGTGCCCGGTCAATGTTGGTCAAACTAGGCCACTTATCGATAAAATCCCCTATTTTTTGCAATAAATCATGACAATTTTGGATTTTAAGGGATTTTCTTCATATTTCTTAGATATGAAGGTTGAATTTGACCTATTAGCACTTATCTAGGATTTTAGAAACTTATTTGAGAATTTTTAGTAATTTTGGTTATCAAACCTCTTCTATAAATATGTAGGAATTGAAGTAAGAGACATGTTAGTTTGTGTTGAAGAATGCTACTAGACTAAAGTTAATATATTTGGAGCTTTTGGATACCTTCATTGTGTTGTGTGGATTATGTTGATACTGTTATTCAATCTTTCTTCACTGGTTTTCATTCAAGTGTGCAAGCGATGGAGGGCCCCCATTGCCAAGCATGTACACTTAGTCTTCAAATGTCTAGTATGCTTTTTCAGATTCGTTGTAGTTTCTTGTATGGTTTCTTTCTTTTTCATTAGATTAAAAAACTGTAATTGTTGCTAAAATATGATATACATTGTGCATATATCTTTTGTAAAAGAGCTTGATGTGTCCTTACTTGTAGCAGTAAAATATTGTAAGTTTGGCATTTTCTGCAATTCATTGTTATGCTACTCTAGTATTTCATTGTTTAAAAAGAACTCGATGATCTAGATGTTGTTATGATTTTGAAACATTATGAATGTATCTCTTGTAAGGGAGATTGATGTTTACTTACAACATTTAAATCATTAAGATACGTTAGATGCAAATTGTGTTTAAATTCATTACTTTGAATAAAGTAGTCCAAAACAAGTCTAGATCTAAATTCCATATACATGGGTGTGCTTCAAAGCTCTACTAACTCTGGATTGATATTAAAATATATGATCTGATTTACACCACTAAATTCGACCAACAACAGCCATGATACTTGAGCACCAGATTCCCCTCAAAATCCTTAATACCAAACTTTGTGTGCAGAGTATGAAATATATTCGTGAACTCCAACACTTCTTGGTCCCTTTATTCTCGTGGTGTGGTCTATTTTATGTACTTGTCTTCATAGCTCCCAACAAAGTAATAGTTTTCCTTAAAATCGTCTCGAAAAGAGTCACAAGAGGCATCCATGATACTTCAGCACCAAATGCCCTTCAAAATCCTTAATACCAAACTTTGTGCGTAGGGTATGAAATATATTCGTGAACTCCAACATTTCTTGATCTCTTTCCTGTCGTAGTGTGGTACATTTTATGTACTTGTCTTCATAGCTCCCAACAAATTAATATTGTTCCTTAACATTATCTCAGAGAGAGTCCCAAGAGGGTGTGGCTGAAAATAGTGAGGATTCATTCTCGTCCCTTTGCTCGTAGTAAGTTTTCCACTAGTCCTTGACATGGGGGGTAGCCTTAAGGAGTGCCAAAGTAATATTTTCTCTATCAGAAAAATTATGGAATGAAAAATATCTTTCTAGTAGATTTAACCATTGTATCTAGAGAATTGTATCTATTTGACCATCAAATATAGTAATGTCAATATTAACTTGTACCTTAAAGGGGGGCACCTTCGAATTGACTGCTAGATGAAGATTCATCACCCATTAGTATCCACCAAAGGATATGGGAAAAATTATCCATCATCTCGTTCCTCTGTCACTCGAGGGCTTCTTTGAGGAATAATTTGATTGGATCTCTTTCTCCCTCATCTTTCTTTTCTTCCACCATGGGAGACCATCGGGGTCAACAAGGATGGTCTTGCAAGGGTTCAAGCAGTTTGAGTCCCAACACCCTATACCCCGACCTTGATGGTAGCATGCATAGAAAATCAAAGAAAGAGTAGACTGCTTTAATACCACTAGTCTAGTTTTATGAAGGAACGAAATGAAATATAGATATGATATGTAACACATAAATATAGTGAAATTAAACTTCAATAAATAAATAGCAAATGTTGAAAACTATTTACATATAGAATGAAAGAAAAATAGCTTGGGCAATGGTAGCTTATCCTTGAGAAGAGATGTGATGACGAAATGGCTTCTGAAATATGTTACAATGAGGCTCTAAGGCCTTTTTATCATGAATAAATAATGAGCGGCCCTAAACATCCAAAAATCTGACCCTTGCAGATGAAGCACCAAAATATCATGGGCAATGATGGAGTTAGTTGGAACATCAACTTCCCGAGCTCATAACTTTGGAGTATGATCTTTGTTTGGCACACATAATAGCCCATTCTAAAAATCTATCTGATATCAACAAATTTCGATTGAAGACATCAATGAGAGCTATGTTTTCTCGTTTCCCAAAAAAACGTCGTTTATGGCCTTAAAACAACTCCAAAAGTTCACTATCTTAAAACTACCAAAATTAGAAAATTGTTGAAATAGGAAATGATAATAAAAAATAGGAAACTTATGGGAAACAATGTTAGGGGACCCAGTGGAATAGGTGGGTGGCCACCAATATCCACTTGGACTAGACTCATAACTAACCCCAACATTTGACATTTTTTACTTTTAATGGCTAGTAAGAGGGTCATCTTGGTCCATGAAGTGAGATATCCAACACCCTTAAAACGTTTGCCATACTTTCTTGATTGTTCATTAGATATTTAACTACCTTCAATGTTACACTAGCCACAATGGCTAGCTTGACCCATGTGCTATGCCATTTGACCTCCTTATGGCAACAATGTTGGACATCATCACGCATGGCAAGAGGATCTCCAAATGCCATAGAGAAAATGAGGAATCAACCACCCCGGTTTTGTTAATTTGGTCAGTATTTTTCCATGTTTTGCCACCTAGAACACCCATGGATTGTTGGACCACCTTTGACTACCATTTTCTTGATGATGCCTTAAAATTTTAGAGAAATTTATATGTGCCATGTCAACTACATTTTATGCTAATAAATTTCAAACTGAGTTGACTTCCACGTTACAGGACCACATGCCTTAGGAAATGTGCATCGCCTTAGGAAATGTGAATGATTGAAATTGTGACACTACGATGTTGAGAATTGGCTAATAAATATTGCACCAAGACCAGCGATGCATATAGACTCCATGAAACATGAATATGTGGTAAGACATAGGTGCACAAGACATGGGCTAGACTAGGCCCTACAACTGCAATCACCCATACATAACCAGGTACTCACATATACCACAAGTCCAAATGTGATCCACTACAAATCCTCCAATCCTATACAAGATTAAAGTGTTGGATAAGGTTTTCATTGATGTTAATATGACATCTAGGATTGTTGAAGAAAACCCCACGTACATGATGCCCTAGCACTAGAATTGTTGATGCAAGCCCTAAAATTAAATGTTTGATATACAATGCCCTAGCTAGCCTAATGGATGAAGAACATACATGGAAGGAACACTAATATTGAAACCCTAGGTATAAGAAGAAGAAGACCTAGCACTTTTCAAGCAATATTTAGCATTGTTCAAGCAATATCATGAAACCCTGGTGATATGATCATAATACGGTTGTCATGGCGAAAATGGAAAAAGGATATATGTTATGATAAAGGATAAGTATTAAGGGTGGAGAGAAAAAAATATATATATATATATATATTATATATATATATATATATATCCTTAATCTTCATAGGTGGCACATTTGATGTCAACATTCAGACTATTGAAAATTCCTTGCCTATTCTGCTCAAGATGGCATCTAAAAAATAAATATTTACACAAAAAAAAACAACTTGAATCTCTTATCCAGGTAGAAAAATCACTCAGGAATATGCATGGAGTCCTATACAAATAAAAACACGGTTGGCAGAGCTAATTGGAAGGAAAGTGTTGGACAGCAGTAATCATACATCGTCTTGGAATTACATCATATTGTGTGCCCCAATATAAGTTCAAAATTATTTTGGAAATTTGTTACACTAAGCATTATGAATCTTATCACAATGGATCTCAATAGAAAAAATAAATTACATAAGTATTTAAGGATCCACTAGAGAAGAAGCACCTCTATTAAAGTCAGCTCCTGTACAATTAAAATTTTAAAAACAATATTTATAAGCCTACACAAGTTGGCTCTAATGTATGCTTCCACCAAAAGACGTGACCATTCAAATATAGTTAAACAGGTATAAATGAAAGGAGCTCCTAAAACTAACCACAAATTCGATCAAGGAAAAGAATGAGCTTGGAACTGAAGATAAGATAGTTGTAGTGACATCGAATCCCTTGAGAATGATGAATTTCATTGTAGAAAATACTCTGTGAAGAACAAAGAAGTTTGTGTATATTCTTTGTGGAAAAAATCCAAGTTTTTCTGTGATATATTCATATCACAGCCTACAGATGCAGGTATGAGATTCTTCTATGTGAGAGCTCGAGTCTTCAATAACATATTCTTGTGATCTAGATGAGTTTATTGTGGATTGAAGCTTGTCATCAAGACTAAGTTTCTTGTAGAGAGAAATTGTGGTTAATAATGAGTTATTTTGTGGTGTAGTTAATATTTTTGTGGAATTTTATGTGGTTGTTATTATACCTTTATAAGGGTTAATCATCTCTCTTATCGTTGACTCATTCATTTCACAACATCAGTTGATTGGGGGATAAAATAGCTCGGATTTGTAAGAGACCTCATATTGGCTTGAAAACGCAACATATAACTTTTTACGTAGCACGGTTTGAACCTTGTACCAAGTCGGACTATCTGCAATTTTGACTTTTGGGACTGTAGTTAATTCGGAGGGCCTGTGGCGGTAAATTTAAGCTTATTCAAGCACTTGTTAAAGATAAAATTTGGATATTTTGAACCTGTGACAAAAGAATTGCAAACCTATAACATTTATAGAGGAATTTGGACCTGTGTTAATCGCCAAATTTGGTCCTATAACATCTAAAAAGATAGGACATGTTCTTGACATGTGAATACCTTTAAGATCTCATATCTACGTGAATTTCTATAGGACCCCCAGGAGCTAATCCACCACTCCGGGAGCCAAACCCCTAAGTTAACCTAGCCTTTCATTGAACTAAACCCCCAGTTGCTCCCTTGACATGGGTGTGCATGCAACTGGGATCCTCCATTCACTCCCACAGTAAGGGCAAGGGAGAGACTGTAGTCTTTTTCATCCATTTATGTGCTAGAGACTACAACATTTAGGCCTCTTTTTCAGAGCTAGTCTCTAAACCAATGCCCAGAACTTGATGAGACTTTCCAAGACAATAAATGACACTAAGACAAAGCCTCTAACACAAAAAGTGATCAAGAACTTGACCTAACCAAGCCTAACCATGACGTACATTTTGTCAAACACATCATGAACATGTAATATACAGGTCATAAATACACATTTGAACATAGGGGTTTCATACTTATCTGTGAATCGTCAAGAAGGATTGATGCCCTGTCACAATAGCTGCAATATCATCTATTAGGTCATATATTCATTATTCATTCATTTATTAATCAAAACATGATGAGAACCATACATCATAACTGTCATAAAGCATGCTCATAACCAGCATATAAACAACATAGATAACAAGGATATAGCAGCCCTATAAACCACATACGAGAGGAAAAGAGCTCTTATTGACATATGAAAATTGCAACCAAGTCTAGGACTTCCACATACCACATGACCATAGATTAGCTTAACCAAATCTTTATTTTGGCCAATCACGCCTATGCTACATTCCAAGCATGAATGTGGGATCTCATGGAACACATCCAACAAAACTAAACCATGGCTTCCAAAGGCCAAACCACCTCAACCATCAACTAGTGATTCCACCTCACAGTCAAACATCCCTAACCATCACCAGATTGGTCTCCACCCAAGTTGTCCAGGGCTCAAGAGTGTTTGTTCCAACCAAGGCTTCCAGGACTAGTAATTCAACCCAAAGTTGTTGTCGAGCTCCAGAGAATTTGTCAAACCAAGGCTCTAAGACTATTAACTCTACCCACCAGGGGATACATAGCATTTGTCCAACCAAGGCTCTAATACTAGTAACTCAAACCAAGTCGTTACAAGGCTCCAGAGCGTTTGTCCAACCAGGGCTCCAAGAACTAATAACTCAACCAACAGCCAAAGGAATATGAGAACCAACCAAAAAATAAATAAATGTAAACCCCACAACACCATGGTTGTTAAGGAAATGGAAAGGCTAGGAAAAACCACTATCAATCTAGGTAATCCTCCATGCTAATGACATATCATAACCAAATAACCACATGTATATGCCATGCATGCCAAAACTAGAAAGTAAATCATACATACAACTCGATACCTACAAGCAAAACCCATTGTAGTTGTTGATCGTGATGTCCTCTTTCACTTTCCTACTATTCCTTTTCCTTCTTGCTCCAAATCCCAAGTATGCTTCACTTCTCCAAGAGTGCTCGAAGAAACTCTAAATGTCCAAGAGTATGAGAGAGAGAGAGAGAATAGAGAGAGAGATCCAAAATTCAACTGAAATTTTCTATGAACTGATCCTCAAAAGCATTTTTATTAATTAAACCTCTATTTTCTTCATTTTTCTATTATGTATCGTTCATTTTCCTCCTCATATGCAACATGTGACCTTTCACCTTCCTTTTCTCCTAAATTCCATCATTTTCATAAATAAAATGACAATTAATGTCTCATGCCTTTCCAAATCCTTTTCCATTTCCTTTAATAGATTCCATAGCCATTATAAACCAAATGAACACCCAATAGGATTTTTTTCCAACCATTCATCTTGGAATACGTGTCCCATGACCTTGGTCTTATATCTTTACATGATTTTTTAACCAGGATTGTTACAATTAAAGAGCAAGTGAAGACTGGTCTATAGTGTAGCATGATTGAAGAAGGAATTTTTGAAGCAGTTGAAGATTTGTGTGTGAGGATTCTTTGGAGAAGTCTTTACTATTGCAAAATCAGTCTTGGAGTAAAAGGTTCGGAGATAATCTTGTATTAATTCTATAGGAAATCTTGAAGTACGTCTTTGAGCAGCATTGTTGAAGCTCTAATGAAGCAACTTAAAAGAAAATTGTTTGTACAGACATGAAGACTTCTGGAGATACATACTAGGCACTTGATGAAGCATATCTTGGAGTTATACGTAAAGCATTGTAGAAGCAATACCGCTCTCAAAGAAATGCTTCGAGGCTTATTGTAAAAGATATTGGAAGCATTGAAGAACCATGGTAACCATCTTGAATAATTGAACTAGTTTGAGAGTGTTGGAGCCGTGTGGAAAACTATGTTAGAGCTTGAATTTGGCGATAGGATTGAGTCCTCAACAATACCAAGTTGGAGTTTGGTATAGTACAGTTTGGAGCCTGGTTTAAGATCGAAGATTGGAGTCTTCATCTAGGGTTGGAGCCATGAAGGAATTATAAGAGTGATCATACAGATTATTACTATAAAAGAGGATTGGAGTCCTCATTATATTTGTTAATATTTATTATTCTTTTGTACTACAATTTTGTGTTATGGTTTATTAAGTGATCTTAACTGATATAAAGTAACAATTATAAAATAAATATTGATCCACCTCCCTCTCAATATTTCCAATAATTGGTATCAAAGCCAATAGCTTTAGGCATGGCCTAATAGCTGGAAGGTAGATATTTAGAACACATATGGCCAAATCAAGAAAGAGAGGTTCCAAACCTTCCGAAGATGTCTCCTCCTCAGTCAATAAATCAAAAGACAATCAAATGTGCAAAGACCCCATGTTCAATGGAACAAATTTTGATATATGGAGAACAAGAATAGAGTTATTTCTTATTGGGTTGTGTTATATTCTTTCCATGACTATCCCACGTGCAGGGTGGTTACGGGGGGGTGAAATCCCCCCTTGTACGTTGCGCAGGGGGGTCATAGGCGGGGTGGCTACCCCCCCTATCGCAGGGTGTGCAGGGTGGGCTACCACCCCCTTGCATGAGGTCCGGGGCAGCACCCCGAGAAAAAAAATTGGATCCTATATTAGGTGGGCAGACCTACCTATGGTTTTCTGCATGGATTTCACACATGGATTTAGGCGCGATGGTTTTCGATCCATGGTATTTTGTAGATCCGGTCAAGGGAACTATGGTTATGTTCTAATCTAGGGTTGATGGATTGGGGTTTATGGATGCTTCGGCATGTATATATATGTATTGTAACATTGAAAGGAACATAATGAAAAATTAATCTGGCACTCCCAGTTTTAGGATCTAGGGAAAAATCTCTATGTATATTTGTTTTATGTGTTATGCTCTCACCATTTTTTATTTTCTGTTTTTAGAATTCGTATGCAAGTAATTTATGTATGAGGTTAAAACCTACAATCTTTGTTATATTTGTTAATATTTATTATTCTTTTGTAGTACATTTTTGTGTTATGGTTTATTAAGTGATCTTAACTGGCATAAAATAAATTGATTCACCCCCCTCTCAATATTTCCAACAATTGGAATTAGAGCCAATACCTTTAGGCATGTCCTAATAGATGGAAGGTATATATTTAGAACACATATGGCCAAATAAAGAAAGAGAGGTTCCAAACCTTCTGAAGATGTCTCCTCCTCAGTCAATAAATCAAAAGATAATCAAATGTGCAAAGCCCACATGTTCAATGGAACAAATTTTGATATATGGAGTACAAGAATGGAGTTATTTCTTATGGCCTTTGGCAATTAAGTATGGGAATCAGTTATTACTTGAAATGATATGACAAATAAGTGTTAATATGGAAAAATTGTACACATGTGTATAAGTCAGATGACACCTAGAGTCAAACAGCATCATGTACAAGTGAAGTTATTCTTGTTGAAGACATCATAAAACCCAAAAAACCAAAAATTTTCCAAGGTTCAAGATAAAAAATCATTCAACGTGGGATTTCCAAACATAGAAATTAAAACCTACGTGAATTTTTCTTTGATAGTCACACAGGTCAACCAAAGTCTGAGTCAGTAGTCCGAGACCACTTCACACAATTTGAATCAGGATTCCCTGATATGTACCACCCAAGGATAGTTGATTTCTAGTCAACTTGGAGATATTCATCCCCCCAAGGGATCCTCTTGTCCTTCTCTTAAGTCATTTTCTCATTAATTAGCTAAAGGAGGGAAACAGGACTTCAAAATTCTATATAAACAAGCCATTGGAAGACCAAGAAAAAGGCAATGTTAAGCCAGAAAAATTGCTCCCAAGCAATCCTGCATTACATTTTTTAGAAGAAGAAGTTTGAGCATTGTTATGCTCATAAAATTCCCCAAGAAAATCTCGCATTGTATTGTTGAGAGAGTTCCATCATCATTGAGATTTCTCTTAGCTTCTTTGAGAGAGAGTGATCTTGCATAGGAGATTGAAGAAAGGAGTCCCTTGATGAGAGCTCTTGAGCACCATTGCTCAATAATTTTCTCTTCAGGTATTTTGATATCTCATTTGTATCTCTTCTACTAGCAATCAATAAAGGGCATTGTGTTCCTATGTCTTTTGTTTATGTGTTTATGCTTCATTTAAGAAATGTTTTATGTTCTTTGTCTTAGTTTTGTTTATTCTTATTCATCTATTGTTCTTACCACACACACACTTTGTTGGTTCTTATACAAGCACTAAAACCATCATATTGTTTGTATGCTCTTTTTAGGTGACAACGAAACTACAAGGAAATGTGTTTTGGGACCCTTTCTCAAAAAAACACCAAATACAAAATGGTGACCATACTTTGTGCCTTTCTTGGATCTAATTGGTTGTGTTGCAGGACCTCTCTCTCTGCATTTTCACTATTTTTAGCATCCATTGCCTCTCTGTAATTTTGTAGGTCCCACTCAAACCTGTTCCTAACCCGGACATAGCCTAAATTCAAATTTTTTAGACGATCGTGCAGCTATTCCCACAAACAGACAAGCGAGTTGCGCGTTTGTGCGTAGAAAAACCTGCGTGGTTTATAGAACAACCAAACGTCATTGTAATTTTTCTTTCCTGAGTGTTTTGGCAGAATCTAATGAACTACCAGCACTCCTGCTTTTTTTCACAGTTTAGATAGGTTGCTTAATTACTTTTTAACCACTATTAGTAAGGTAATTGCTTATTTTTACTTAGAAAAATTACAACTCACATAGCTTAACTAGGGGAAAGTAAGTGCCTAATCCACACATCCTATTATGAAACCAGCCCACAAAATAATAGAAAAGATAGATGAACGCCTTCGAAATAAGCCTCTTTGAGGGGGCAACCTCCTTTACATTACACAAATGAAAATTTCTTGGATGATACAAATGACAATACCTCCTTTCTATATATAGGAGTCTAAGGGGTCATAATATAATCAAAGCCAGCATAACAATAATAATGTGAGGTCACAATAATAACAATAGTGGGCTTCTATGGGGCACATTAATAACAATATGGGAACTACATGGGCACAACAATATAATAAGGGGGTTGTACTAATAACAATAAGGGGTTACACTAGTAGTATAGGGACCTAACATGCCCCTCTCCTTCAAAAAGTGTTGTCCTCAATGCTTGAGTAGTTCTTGATGCTTCTATATAAATTCTTGTCCTCCCATGTGGAATCTTAAGTGGGTAAGTTCTTCCACTTGACGCGATACTTTGAAATTGATCTATTTCGTAGCTTTTGATTTCTCAGTTCTGTGACTGCTTCAGGTTCCAATATGATTTTTTCTTCCTTGTCAAGTTCTTGCAATATTGTTTGAATTGGGATCTTCTATAAATTTTGAATGAGTTCCCACTCCTTTGGGAATATGGATATTTGTAAGGCCTGATGTTTGGAGGAACACTTCCTGGAATCAAATGAATAGCATGATCATGATCACGAATAGGTGGGAGGCCTTTGGGAGTCTCAAATACCTTCAAATGATTGTCCAAAACGTTTTGGAGATCTGGAGAAATAAATTATTTCAATGTCGGATCCTCTAGTGAACATAATTGTGCAATTACGCCCCATTGTTCTTTATTTAGAAGCTTTGACATGCTGTTAGAGTTGATTATATTTCCATATTTCCCTTTGATACCCCTCAATTCAACTTCCTTTCCTTCCCAAAGAAATTTCAAAAAAATTTCTTGAAAATTAAAATCTATCATACCCAAGTATTGTAGCCATTGGACTCCTAGTAAAACATTAGCACCACCCATTGGAATCGAAAGCATTGGACTATTCAATACATATTCTCCCATGGATAGCTTGATACTATGGCACTTTCCAGAGCAATTTATGGTTCCTCCATTTGCAACCATCACTTGACACTCTGGTGCTAGATATCGGAAGCAATTCAATTCCTTGGCTATCTTAGAATTAATAAAATTACGGGTACTGCCCGAATCAATCAACACTATTACCTTTTTCTTCTTGATATGTCCTTCTAACTTAAGAGTTTGAGGAGTGGTAATTCTTTCCAATGCTTTACAAGATATGGTCAGATTCATTTCT
>APFE030461522.1:123721-144023 GCA_000404065.3 Pinus taeda | reverse complement strand
GGGGGTTGTACTAATAACAATAAGGGGTTACACTAGTAGTATAGGGACCTAACATGCCCCTGTCCTTCAAAAAGTGTTTTCATCAACGCTTGAGTAGTACTTGATGCTTCTGTATAAAATTCTTATCCTTCCATGTGCGATCTTTAGTGGGTAAGTTCTTCCACTTGATGAGATAGTTTGAAATTGATCAATTTCGTAGCTATCAACTTCACAATTCTATGAATGCTTCAAGTTCCAATATGATTTTTCCTTCCTTGTCAAGTTCCGGCAATATTGTTGGAACTCGTATCTTCAGTAACTTTTGAATGAGTTCCCACCCCGCTTCGCCATTCTTCCATTCATCCCTTGCTTTTTTAATCAAATTTGGTTGGATAATTATACCAACCTCCACCATTCTGCAACTGTATGTTCAATTTCACTCCATTGGGCATATGGATATATATAAGGCCTGATGTTTGGAGGAACACTTCCTGGAATAGCATGATCATGATCACGAATATGTGGGAGACCTTTGGGAGTCTCAAATACCTTGGAATTATTGTCCAAGACTTTTTGGAGATCTGTAGAAATAGATGATTTCGATGTGGGAACCATTAGCGAACATAATTGTGCAATTACGCCTCATTGTTCTTTCTTTAGAAGCTTTGTCATTCCGTTAGAGTTGATTATATTTCCGGGTTTCCCTGTGATACCCCTTAATTCAACTTCCTTTCCTTCCGAAGAAAATTTCATGAAAGTTTCTTGAAAATTAAAATCTATTGTACCCAAGGATTGTAGCTATTGGACTCCTAGTATAACATCAATACCACCCATTGGAACGGAAAGCATTGGGCTATTCAATACATATTCTCCTATGGATATCTTGATATTATGGCACTTGCTAGAGCAATTTTATGGTTCCTCCACTTACAACCATCACTTGACACTCTGGTGCTGGATATAGGAAGCAATTCAATTCCTTGGCTATCTTACAGTGAATAAAATTATGGGTACTACCCGAATCAATCAACACTATTACATTTTTCTTCTTGATAGGTCCTTCTATCATTATAGTTTGAGGAGTGGTAATTCCGACCAATGCATTACGAGATATCGTCGGATTCATTTCTTCATTCTTTGGGGTTGGTTCCTAGTGAGTATCATTTTCTTTTGATGTTTATTGATACTTTTATTCATGATATTTCAATGCTTGAACCTTCTTCTTCTTGATATGTCCTTCTATCTTGAGAGTTTGAGGAGCGGTAATTCCTGCCATTGCAATACAAGATATGGTCGTATTCATTTATTCTTTCTCTAGGGTTGGTTCCCGGTGTATATCCTCTTCTTTCTCCTCTTCACAATCAATGTAAAATAATTTCTTCTCAGCACACTTATGACCTTTAATGTATTTGTTATCACAATTGTAACAAAGCCCTTTTTCTCTTTTTTCTTCCAATTGTTCTGGTGTCAACCTTGTAGGTTCTAGAAGGCTAGGAGAAACAACACTTCCATCTTTATAGTTGTAGGGTAGACTTCCTTGTTGCCATAATTTTCCTTTCCACTTTTCTTTCCAACCTGAATGCATTCTCCAATGAATCAGGTTCCCAAAGATGAATCTCATGTTGAATGTTATCATTTAAAGTTCCTATGGAGACATCAATCCTCTGCTTCTCTGGAATATCATTTTCCCTTATATTCAAATTTTGAAAGTCCTTAATGTTCTCTGCCATTGAACACTTTTGTTTGAGATTTATAAATTGGCTAAAGAAGGTGTTTCTCTTTGTATTATCATAATGTGTTATCATTGCCTCTATGAAAATTGACCATGTAACAAGTGGTTTACGAGAACAAAGCCCTTTATACCATAAAAATTGATCTGGTTCTAAATAATTAGATGCAGTACATACCTTTTGTAATGGTGGTACACCATGTAGATCAAAATATTTCTCCATCTGTAGTATCCAATTTACCGGATCCTTGCCATCAAAGTTCTTCATCTCGCTTTTTCTTGATTTTAGGAGCTTGATATTTAAACACTATAACTCTGTAATTTCAGATCTTTAAGTTCTGAAATTTCGACTTGTAATAGCCCTCTGATTCCTCTTTCTAACTCCACAAGTTTGATCGCAATTGGATTCCTGAAGAAAGATTTATTCCCAATCTCCCGCGATGACCTAATTATAGACTAGTTCAGTAGAGTGAATTTGTACGATGTGCCATGTGTCACTGTTTCAACCTTAGGTTCTGAAAATTATAATCAAACAAAATATAGTCTCTCCTCTTTCTATAACTTCTTACAAAATTTCAATCTGATGCTCAGAGAGAAAGTTATGACGAGTTTCTTTAGGTGACCTGTTTGGAATGTAATTCGGGGGTCTGCAAAAACCTTAACATCCTTAGATTATATCTCAGTAAATATAGCGAGACAGGATCTAAAATTCAAAACCGAGGTTCAGACCGATTCCTTCTCAAATGGGTTTTTGTTTTAGCTTCTGAAACTTCATAGAGAAAGAGTTATAGCGAAAATTCCACGATGACCTGTTTTAGATGAAATTCTAGAGCTTGCAAAAACCCTAACTTCCTCAAATCATATCTCTGACAATATATCGATAAAAAATCTAAAATTCGGACCAGCGGTTCAGTGTGATTTAATCTCAAATTGGTTTTGTTTTTATCTTCTGAAATGTTGCAGAAAAAAGTTATAGCGAAAATTCCACGATGGCCTGTTTGGAGCAGCAAAACCCTAGAATCCAAAGCTCTAATACCAAATGTTATGAAACCAACTCACAAAAAGATAGAAAAGATAGATGAATGCCTTAGAACTAAGCCTCTTTGAGGGGTCAACCTCCTTTACATTACACAAATGAACAATTCTTGGATGATACAAATGACAATACCTCCTTTCTATATATAGGAATCTAAGGGGTCATAATATAATCAGAGCCGACATAACAATAATGTAAGGTCGCAATGATAACAATAGTGGGCTTCTACGGGGCACAATAATAACAATATGGGGACTACATGGGCACAACAATATAATAATGGGATTCTACTAATAACAATAAGGGGTTACACTAGTAGTATAGGGACCTAACACATCCTTTCTATCTTATTTTGCTCGATTCAATCATCACACATAGCTTAATTAGGAGAAGAGTAAGTGGCCCATTATCCACACATATTTTTTATGAACCAAAGATTTTCAATTTTTCAAATTTAATCAGGACTAGAAATTGGTGTTAATAAGAAAGGGAGTAGCCCTTACTTCCCTTGTGTCCTTGAGACGATCCTAGGTTTGCATCTAAAAGCTTTCTCAAAGAACTCATTCTTCCATCTCCCTATATGCTCACATAATGTAATTAGGAAAAAAGTAAGTGGCCCATTATCCATGCATGATTTATTTTCTTGCAAGGAACAATCATAACATGACATAATTAGAAGATTTGTATAGGATCACCGCATATCCACATTGCCTCACACTCTTGTATGCTCACAAGTTCACTTGCACAAACTTCCATAATAACATCAAAGTCTGTGTATATTTTCTGTGAATAGAATCCAAATTTTTATGTGATATATTCATATCATAGACTACAATTGCAGGTATGAGATTCTTCTATGAGAAAGATTGAGTCTTTAGTAACATATTCCTATGATCTATTCGATTTTATTGTGGAGTGAAGCTTTTCATCAAGTCTAGGTTTCTTGTAGAGAGAATTTGTATCAATCTTGAGTTCTTTTGTGGTGTATTCAAGATTTTTATGGAATTTTTTGTGGTTGTTTTTATATCTATGTAAGGGTGACTCATCTCTCTTCTTGCAGATGCATTCAGTTCACAAGATTAGTTGATTGGTGGACAAAATATCTTGGATTTGTAAGAGACCTCAGATTGGATTGAAAACGCATCATATAACCTCTGATCTAGGACAGTTCAAACCCTATAATATCTTGGAACTTTATGAAATTTCGACCTGTGGCATTGTGATTAATTTGGTGGACCTATGGCAATAAATTTAAGCCTATTCAAAAGCTTGTGAAAGACAAACTTCGACTATTTCTATAGCACAGAGCTATGACAAAGGAATTGCATATCTCTAACATTTATATAAGAATTTGGACTTGGGTTAATTACCAAATTTGGTCTTATAACTTCTGAAAAAGATAGGACTTGTTCTTGATGTGGGAATACCTTTAACAACTCAAATCTATGATAATTACTTGCAAATTTGGTGTCTTTTAAGTAGTCTGTTGAGCATCGTGGCAAAATTGAAACCTTGAGAGAACCTTGGGCATACCTGAAGCCTATTTGGAGAACATTGAAGATCCCTTGAAGATATCTAAAGACACGACATTGAAGAGAAGTTGAAGACTAATCTATTGTGTAGTTTGATTGAAGAAGGAAGTTCTAAAGTAGTTGAATATTTGAGTGTGAGGATTTTTTTGTAGGATTCTTTACTATTGCAGAAGCAGTCTTGGAGTAAAAGGTTCAAAGGCAGTCTTGCATCAATTCTGGAGGACATCTTGAAGAAAATTTTGGAGCAGCATTATTGATGCTCTAATGAAGTATCCTAAAAGAAAATTGTTTTGTGAAAACATGAGTTTTGGAGATACTTAGTAGGCACTTGATGAAGTAGATATTGGAGTTATACGTAGATCATTGTTGAAGCAAGAGAACTCTCAGAGAAATCCTTCAAGGCTTATTATAGAAGATATTGGAAGCCTTGAGGAACCATAGTAACCATCTTGAATAACTGAAGTAGATTAAGAAGGTTGGAACCCTAGAGGATTAGAGTCCTCACACAAGGTTGGAATCTTGTGGAAAACTAGGTTAGAGCTTGAATTTGGTGAGAGGATTGAAGTCCTCAACAAGACCAAGTTGTAACTTGGTATAGTATAGGTTATATCTTTGTTTAAGATCAAATATTGGAGCCTTGAAGGAATTATAAGAGTGATTGTACCAATTATTATTAGTAAAAGAGGATTAGAGTCCTCGTTATATTTTCTAATATAAATTATCCTTTTACTATAATTTTTTGTGTTATGGTTTATTAAGTGATCTTCATTAGAGAAAAAAAAAATGTAAAAGAAATATTGATTCACCTCCTCCTCTAAGTATTTCCAACAATTGGTATCAGAGCTAGTACCTTCATGCACAACTTAACAGTTGGAAGGTAGACCCTTGGAATACAGATTGAAAAATCAAGAAAAAAAGGTTCCAAACCTTCTAAAGATGTCTCCTCCTCAATTAAGAAATCAAAATACAATCAAATGTGAAAATCCCCCGTGTTCAATGGAACAACATTTGAACTATAGAGTACAAGAATGGAGTTATTTTGTATGGCCCTTGGAAGTGAAGTATGGGAAACAGCTATTATTGAAAACACTACTATATATGAGTCAAAAGAATCTAATACAAAATTCAAGAGTACCATTCTGAGTGGCCTACCAGATCCTATAAAATTCAAAATGGAGAAATGCTCGTTAGCAAAATAGCTTTGGGAGAACCTTCAAGATATTCATTCAAAAGGATATTTACTCATGACCTTAGATCTAGAAGATGGTGGAAAAAATCACAAAGACAATCAAGAGTCAAAGGAGGTCGATGAAGGCACCAATTGCATAAAAGAGGATGATGATGAACAGAACACTGAAGTAATAGTTGAAGTATACCACAAGGAATACTTGTGGATGATATAGAAGAGATAGGTGGCTTAAAAAGGAAAAATGAAGAATTCAATAAATAGGTACAAAATATTGATCATGACCTTGTAAAAACAAAGGAAGAAGTTTTCATTTAAGGCATCAAGTACAAGAAATAATTGAGAATCTAAGCGAGCCTAAGGAAGAACTCCATTAGAATAAGAAGAGACATAATGAAGAAGTCAACTCCTTGATAACTCAATTAGAAGAAGTAGAGAAATGGGAAGACATTTTGACAAGTCATCTCAACCAAATATATGAGGACTTGAGTAAATTTGAAGCAAAAATTGGTCAACTTGAAGAAGAAGTCAACTCCCTGAATGTTCAGTTAGAGGAAGCAAAGAGACTAGAACAAGTACAGAAGATCCAACTGGCATAGAAAGAAGAATACTATCAAAGGCTTGAAGAAGAGATTGGTTCCTTGAGAAATGAAATTGACAAGCTATATTAGAATCTTAAAAAAATTCAAGTCTTGGATGATATCCCAAGTCGTCAAACATCACCACTTGACAAATATGGTATTGGATATGCAAGTGAGTCTTCTAGCAAAAGTTATGAAAACCATAAAGCATAAAATAATAAGAATGTGGATCCCCAACTTCATCAAAGCAAGGAAAGGAGCCATTCTCCAAGAAGATATGTTTATACTATAAAAAAATGAAAACAGAAATGAATATCATCAAGGAACTTCAAGGCATAACAAACCTCATCTTCCAAGTATCAAACTAGATTTTTTTGGTCCTTGTTACTCTTGTACAAATTTTTGGCACGTGGAAAAGGATTATAGGGAATATAACAAAAACATTTATGAGGAATCCTATCAGTTCCCTAGAAGTAAAAGTGTAGAAAGATACTCAAAGGTGTTCACCAACATGAATTATGCTCCCTCATTATGTACAGATTTGAATGCTTCAAATTCCATAACGTTGGACATATAGCTTGAGTTTGCAACTTGAAATGGGTTCTTAGAAAAACCAATAAACCATCATTAACCAAGCATGATAAAAGAGACACAAAAATTAGGAGAAGGAAGCATGTGGAACCATAAAAAGAAAATTTGGAGTGTGCCTTGAATGATTAAGGCATGGATTCTAGCTACTAATCAAATTTGGGCATCTTAGGCATAAATTATGTTCCACCAAAATTCTACCTATTAGAAAGAAGAAGATCGTGCACACCTTTAAAGGGATCACAGGTCAAAGAATTGGTTCTTAAATATTGTCTGACATAATAAATTGTAAGATAATAAGAGCAACATGATGTCAAGAAAAGAAGCATATTGTCAGGGGGAGTTGTCCTTGATGAAGATAGGGGGAGTATATGATAGGGGGTGCACTTGACAGAAAAAAATTGTTAAGAAAAAGCACCCCATTTTCCATTAATGTCAAAAGGAGAGATGAGCAAAAGGAGTCTCATCGTTAATAAGAGTATTGCGATCAATGACAAAGGGGGAGATTGTTGGTTTTCATTGATGTCAATATTATGTTGAACATTGTTGAAACAAGTCACATGTACATGATGCCCTAGCTCTAGATTTGTTGATGCAAGTCATAAACCTGGACGTTTGATATATAATCCCTCAACTTTCCTAATGGATGAACATATATGGAAGGAACCATAATCTTGAAACCCTAAGTGTATGTTACACAGTATTTTGTCACACCTCCTGCACTTCACCGTGACATATCCCAAAGTGCCCTAAACATGACCATCATGCATTGTATTCATTCGTATATGCAGCTCAAATCCTTCCTAAGACATTGATTGGAAAATACTTTGAGCTTCCCCTAAAGGAAATAGCTCTAAAACCCTAATTTGAGAATCATCACCCTTATGAGACTAAAAATAATGATGATTTCATGTTTCACTATACTTGACTTGTGATGGCATCGCTTTGTTCACTTGTATACCTGCAATGATCCCAAAAAGGCAATTTTCCCAAAGAGGATGAGAAGCTTTGTGATCTAGAAGCTTCCAGAGCGGTGAGCTAGAGGTTGTTCGGCATAGATGAGGTCTAATTCTCCCAACTTGGCCTCTTGGTCTTATCCTTATGAGCTACCTCATTGAGATAAGGGCCTACTCCTATCTTTGGAGAGATCCTAACTCCCTTTCCCTGCCTATATATTCATCCTCTCCTATTCCCAAACGGTTGGTCTATGTCTATTTGCACCCTTATGCTAAGATTGTGCCTATATGCCACTCATTTGGCTTAAAGAAGGAGTGCTTGGAGAGCTTAGCTTGGACTTGGATATTAATTCAAGGAGAGCCTACTGACATCAAGGCTTGGTTGTATGCTTCCTCCTTTTTTCTATTAACATACAACTTTTGGTTCATTTTCCCTAAATGTGTATGCTCATGTATCATTTATCTTAACATTCCTTGATCAGTTAAGTAGGTTTCTTTTGAATATGCTATTTGTATTTGCATACCTTGTTGTGTCCTGATCACTTTTGCAGGTGCATAAATGCTGTGAGAAGTAGGAACGAGCCTGTGACGTAAGTTATTCAAGGTTTTCAACAAAGGAGATCGAGATAGCATCAGAACGAGGTAGGCCATCTTCTTCGTCTCTCATTTCAATCGTAACTTAGGAAAGTGTCTGGTATATTGTCACTTAGGTTGCTAGTCCCACTCATTGGGCTAGAGGGATCGTCTATGTCTGCAGAGATGATTTACCTAGACAAAAAAATGGCGACTCCACTGGGGAAGCTATAACCCTTTCCATCCAATCCTTCCTCTAATCCTTTGACTAGTTAGACCAACCAACGATTTCTCGGCTTGTCTGCATCAGTTTGGGTTTATACCATCACTAATTACTACCTTAGAGTACTAATTCTAGATTGTTTCTTGGAATATTTTTTGTTTTTTCCCATTTTCGTCCCCCATTGTGGGTTTAGCTCTAACAGGTGTGATGGCATCACGAGTTTTTAGTTATACAGTCGCGACGAAAAAAAATTCTTCACTATTCGGTCGCATTGAATCATCACTATTTTTGCTATACAAAGTAGTGATGATGACCCCAACCATCGTGGGTTTGGCTATCCAAAGTAGCGATGATATCCCAATCATCACGGATTTGGGTATATAAAGTAGTGATGATCATTGAATGTGAAAATTTTTAAGGTTTCTTCCTTAGAATCCAGTGTGTCTTTGCCCCTAAGGTCTTTTCCTATCTTGTATGCTTGGATTTGTTGTTTTTGATTGATTGTCTTGATTAATTTGCAAAATTTGTCTCATTGGATTTGAAGTGAAATATAATTGAGGTCTAGGGTTTCTAATCAGTTGGTCATCACTTACGGCTTGTTAGTGTCATTGAGATGTTTGTTTTGTTGATTGATTGAGTGTTGTTTTCTGTGGAAATCATTGAAAACATCGATTTGCATTTGTTTTGGCTTGTATTTCGAAATTTACTTTTCGTGAAAATGCATTAGATTAATTGCATTGAAAAGTTATTTTTTGAGATTCATCATTGAAAATAAATCACATTTTTCGATGTTTGAAAGTTAAATACTATATTAGGTGCATCAAATCATTCAAAACGAAAATAAATAATTCATATAAGTACATCTTTGTAAAGTTGAAATCATTTTGCTTTCGAAAAAGTTGCATTTAGGATAGGGAAAAGTCATAATCATTTTTATTTTTGGCATTGCATTTGAAAGACGAAAGTGAAAGTTAGTGGAAGGCATTTGGCATGATGCATTTTGTTTGATGTGTTATTGATTAAAATTTCTTCCCTTGATTAGTCTAGCTTCCATAGAAATGAAAAAAAAATCTTTTCTCATATAGTTGCATCTTAGGTGTTTAGGTGACATCATTTTGAGCCCAAAACCGAAACTTAATTCAATATCAACTTTAAAATTTATCAATTAATCTAATGAGCATTTGAAATATTAACGCTCATACTTAGTGGTCTAGGCTAGAGACGTGTTCCGGCGTCTATAAACTCAGTAGCTATCGTTCGTAATACTCTTGCATTAGACAGCGTTAGCACGGACTTGTGCTCCCCGTACCATTGAGTATATAAAGGGAGACCCTCATAGGTTGTAAACCTTTATCCATAGGAATCTGAGTCTGCCACCCTGTAAATGGATACACTGAAAACAACATTCGAGGAGATTGCCTGCACGTATGTCAAGTGCTTAGTAAACTTATTTGCTAAGGTGTATATTGCAATTCACAATTACTTGGTAATCCCCTTTGCCTAGAGTACCATGAGTAGTCATTTCGATCTTTTCTGACTCCTTAAACTTGAAAATATCATCAAGTACTTGTCCTTTCAAGCTCATTAAACCAACGAAAGTGACTATAGTCACCTTTTATTCCTTTTCTCGACTCTTAAAACATGAAAGGAAAAGTTTTTTTTCCAAATTCAAAAATTAATTGACAGCAAAACAACATCCTTCCTGTGGAAATACTCCGTAGTAGATCTTAGGTTGATACCAATGGCAACATTTCCCAAGTCTACCAACTAAGGAAATCCTACTGACGGGAATCCTAGTCCTTTTCCTTCTTTTGGAAATGTTGGTGCTTCCTATATGGCAATGTTGTCCCTTCCTAGATTGACCATTGGTCTGCTAGTTTGGTTATTTTTGACCTCGATGGGTCCGAGTTTCCAAGCTACTTTTCAACCAAGTTCTCCTCCACCTGAACAACATCAACCTGATGCCCATCCTAACATTGAACTCTCACCCTCTTCGCCTATTTCTTCACCTCATTCTTCCTCTTCACCTGGTGAAAGTCTAGATTCTAATAACTAGGAAGTTAGGAAGAAGAAGAAGAGGACGAAGAAGAAGAAGCAAAATAAGCAAGGGGGAAACCAAGCAGTCATTACTATAGTTACAATTGATGTAGAAAAATCTTCCAACCAGCCCCAGAACGTAAAATTCCGTTGAATGTTATGTAAGGGTGACCACCTTCTTCGGAATTTTCCTGGTATTCCCAAGGTCTTAGAAGTGTGTTCCAAAGGTTCACATCAACCTTTGTCATCATCCTTTGGAGATCATGCTGGTGACAAACCCTCAACTAGTAACAATGAAGATCATGGGAAAAATTGAAAAGTCAAATTTCCCTGTAAGTTGTGTGATGGTAATCATCTCGTTCACCTATGTCCTCTTATGGATGAAGCTTCCAAGGAGTTGGAAAATCGTATAGCTTCTCAACCTTGTCTTCCGACTAGGTATCGGAATATTTCCCCTGATCCTTCACTAGTTGATCCAGTGATTGATCAAAAGTCATCTTTGGTCAACCCCGCTTTCTTTGAAAGTGAGTCTCATGAGTCCATTATTGACCAACCATTGGTTGAGAAAACAATATACTTGGCTCCACCTTCAGTTAATTGTACCTCTCCGGTAGAGAGTGAACCTCATACTGCTCAGGTTCTTCTAGTTTCTTTAGTTTTCAAAGAACTAGAGGTAGATCCTCCTATTCTCGAGGTGCATGAGAGCATTTCTCCTATTCCCATCAAGCAAGAAGCTGGCTCCCACGTTCCTACGACACCCCCTCTATGTAGTTTGGTCACTTCTTTTGATTGGAGTCGAATGGCAGGATATCGCCTTCCATCTTATGTGCCTTTCCAAATTATAGTACAGGCTTGCCATATGGCCATACCTAACACAGTAATAGATGAGGGTGCATCTGTTAGCATCTTGTCCTCAACTTCTTGGCAAGCTTTTGGTTCTCCTCGGCTTTTCCCCTTCACTCAGAATTTGTTAGCTTTTAACAGAGGAACTAGTCAACTATTAAGGATCCTTCCTGAGTTACCTATTACTTTGGGAGCAAAGTTTGTCTATATAGACGTAATGGTTGTTTAAGGCCCATTGGATTTTAATCTGCTCCTTGGTTTTGACTATGTTTACATCATGGGAGCCCTTGTTTCCTCCCTCTTTCAAGTGATTTGTTTCCCGCATGAAGGAAGCACTATGATCATTGATCAACTTACATTCATTGGTCTTGAATCAACTCCCCATCAACCATCATCCCTAAATGGTTCTTATGTGCAAGCAGTATCACCCCTTCCATAGGTTAATTATGTGGCCACCTGTTCTGTGCCCACATCTACTAATGATCTAGTAGGTGATGTAGCACACCATGTACTAGGGGCATTGGAGCCTGATTTTCTCATTGGATCCCTGGACATGTATCCCTTCCAGAGTGTTGTTCTCCCATCTGATGAGAACCTCTTAGAAGCCATGGCCTCTTTTGGTTTGTGATGAAGGGTATGGATCAGAGTTACCTATCCTCTGTCAAGTTCCTTAAAAAATGAAACAAGGTATGTGGAGCAAAATTCCCTATCCTGTGTCAAGATCCTTAATAAATGAAACAAGGGATATGGAGCAGAGTTCCCTGTCCTGTGTCAATCTCCTTAAAAAATGAAACAAGACCCATGGAGCAGAGTTCCTTGTCTTGTGTCAAGCTCCTTAAAAAATGAAACAAGGGACATAAGGAAAGTTCTTTTACTATGTCAACTTCGTTAAAAAATGAAATAGGTTCCCATGAGGATAGTTCTTTTACTATGTCAACCTCGTTAAAAAATAAAATAGGTTCCCATGAGGATAGTTATTTTACTATGTCAACCTCGTTAAAAAAAGAAATAAGTCTCCATGAGCATGGTTCTTTTCCTATGTCAAGCTCATTAAAAAATGAAACAAATCCCCTTCCAATTTGAGTCTTTGATTAGATTTCTTAAAATCCCAGTCAATTCTTTCACTTGATCTCATAAGTGAACCTTCTTTCCATCCACTTAGGTGCATGAAATGAAGCTTGAGGGGCATGTACCTCGAATTGAGTCATTATGTAGGGGGCATGCAAACTCATTTCAAGCATAGTTTATCGTTGTTTCAAGCTTGTGTAAGAATGAAACCAATTCCAAGCAGAGTTTTCTCATGTTTCAAGCTTGTGAAAAATGAAACCAATCCGCAAGTATACTCAAGCATAGCTTCCCATGTTTTAAGCTTGTGTAAAAATGAAACCTTTCCCACTTTACATTTCATGATTGTTGTTTTTTTAGCCGATTTTTTCCATATGAACCTTGGTTTTTTCATTCCAACATCACAATCTCTTTGGCCGATCATATGCTTTCACTTGGTTGTTTTACTCTTGCCTGAGGAACATCTACGATAAGTGGTCTTATTAGCCAACCTCTTGACCTTTACATGTTTTGAGTTGTTCCATCATCACCATAACCAGTTGTTATCCTTTTATACCACGCATTCCTCTAGGTGGAGTCATATTTAAGCTCTTTTTTGACTCTCGAAATATGAAAAGATCATCGAGTACTTGTCTTTACGAACTCGTTAAAAGTCAAGAGGTTCTCTCGAATATTGTTTTCTACCTTTTCGGGTTCAAAGGACAAATTATGAAAAGGGACATGATGGAGTTTTCTTTTTTTGTCTCTTTTTCAAACTCTATAAATGTGAAAAAGATACTGATTTTTTCTTACGTCAGACTTGCTAAAATTTTACAACGAAATACTCATCAGCACGATGAGATCAAGTTTCTCCTTCTTAGAACTCGCAAAACTTACTAGGATGGATTCATTCGAAGAATGAACTTACTTGACAAGCGTATGTTATCCCCTTCAATATTGTGATAAAAATAATTGGGGTACTCACTAGAAATAGAGGGGGGGGAATGAAAAAGAAACATCCTTTGTATAGGCAGCACGTCGCTTTTGAACATGACGCTCTTCTGCTTTCGTGTTGGGTTTGGGATATCCTCACTCAGTCACTTGTCCTCTCGGGTTTGGGTGATCCATTTTTTCCTCTCATTTGACCATTCCATTTTGTCATCATGACCTTTAGTCCTATGTTGAGCCAAATGCTGCAACACCCTGGAGTTGTGTCACCAATGTTCAAGAGAAGTCTTATGTGCAGTTATTTACCTATACATTGTCTAACCCATTGTTACAGTGTTGGATCCTATTCATTTCATTCCACTTTATTCCTTGTTTCGTGTCGATGATGGGGGACTCATCATTGCCCTCCTTCAACGAGTTACTTCCTGTCAACTTCAACTCATTATCCAGGAAGATAACTTAGAAACTCCCTTTCAGTACATTAGAGCTTGCATGCCTTAATGGAAAGTTCTTTGCATCTGATGATAGGTCTTCATCATTGGCCTTTGATTAGATGATTCCAAGAGTGTTCGACTTCAGTTTCATTATCACATTCATGGATTGTATTGTCGTACCTTGGGAGCCACTGTCATTATTGGTGGTTTCTCTTGTACCTGTTAACGTTCCACATCATTGGTCGGTAATCAGGTGGTTTTCTAGCACGTTCGACTTCAACACATTCATTCACGTGTTAGAATTCATACTTTGATCAAGTCGGGATGGAGCACAAGACCTTGAGTCATGTCTAATATGACTCAGTCTGCGTGGAGTTATATGTTATTCATGATTCTACACATGTTTCTGCTATACGGATGGTTGTGACCATACTGTGGGACTTTACATTTATGATGATCCTTCTATGTCAAGTGGATGCAACCATACCTTGGATCTTAGATTCACAGATGATCCTTCTCGTTTGGATGGTTGTGCCCATACCATGGATCCTTTCATATAGTCCTTATCATCTGGATGGCTACGTCAATACCATGGATTCATGTTTTGATATCATATATGTATATGTATATGCGTCCTTGATTTGCAGGTCTCCTGACAGTGTTTGTCCTCGTCCTTGTAAAATCTTGTAAAGCATCTAATCCATCACTCCTCATTATGCCTTCATGCTTTAGGGGGCATCTGCTACACAGTATTTTATCACACCTCCTACACTTCCATGTGACATACCCTGAAGTCCCTGAAACATGACCATCATGCAGTGTACTCATTCATATATGTAGCTCAGATCCTTCCTATGACATTGATTGGAAAATGCCTTGAGATTCCTCTGAAGGAAATAGCTCTAAAACCCTAATTTGAGAATAATCACTTGTTTCACTGTACTTGACCCATGATGGCATTTATATGTTCACTTGTATACCCGTGATGGTCCCATAAAGATAATTTTTCCAAAGAGGATGAGAATATTCGTGATCTAAAATCTTCCAGAGCGGCGAGATGGAGGTTGTTCGGCATAGATGAGGTCGAATTCTCCCAACTTGGCCTTTTGGTCTTATCCCTATGAGCTACGTCCTTGAGGTAAGGACCTACTCCTACCTTTGGAGAGATCCTAACTCCTTTTCCCAACCTAGATATTCATCCTCTCCCATTCCCAAATGGTTGGTCTATGTCGATTTGCACCCTTATGCTAAGATTGTGCCTATATGCTACTCATTTAGCTTGGATAAGGAGTGCTTAGAAATCTTAGCTTGGACTTGAATATTCATTCAAGGAGAGCCTATTAACAACAAGGCTTGGTTGTATGCTTCATCCTTTTTTCTATTAATATACAAGTGTTGGTTCATTTTCCCTAAATGTGTATGCTCATGTATCATTTAGCTTAACATTCCTTGATCAGTTAAGTAGGTTGATTTTGAATATTCTATTTGTATTTGCATACCTTGTTGTGTCCTAACCACTTGAGAAAGTGCATAAACGTTGTGAGCAGTAGGAACGAGCCTGTAACGCAAGTGATTCAAAGTTTTCAACAAAGGAGATCAAGATAGCATCAGAACGAGGTATGCCATCTTCTTCGTCTCTCATTTCAATCGTAACTTAGGAAAGTGTTTGGTAGATTGTCACTTAGGTTGCTAGTCGCACTCATTGGGCTAGAGGGATCATCTCTGTCCGCAAAGAGGATTTACCTGGATAACAGTGTATGAAGAAGAAGCCCTCACATTTTTCACGTAATATCTAGCCTTGTTCAAGCAATATGATGAAACCCTAGTGGCATGATCATAATAGGGTTTTCATGGTGAAAATGGCAAAAGGATATATGCTCTGATCAAGGATAAATATGAAGGGTGGAGAGAAAAATATTGTTATTCTTAATCTTGATAGATGGCATTTTTTATGTCATCATTCTAACTATTGAAGAGTCCTTGCCTATTCTCCTAAAATAAATAAATAAATATAATATATATATATAATATATATATAATATATATATAGATATAAACAACTTGAATCTCTTACTCAAGGAACAAAATCACTCGAGAATATGCATAGAGTCTTATACAAATAAATACATGGTTGGAAGAGTTAATTGAAAGGAAATTGTTAGACAACAATAATTGTACATCATCTTGGAATTCCATCTTATTGTGTGTCCCATTATAGGTTGAAAATACTTTTCGAAACTTGTTACACTTGGCATTGTGAATCTTATCACAATGAATCTCAAAAGAATTTTATTTTGTTTTGCATAAGTATTTAAGGATCCACTAGCGAAGAAGCACCTCTATTAAAAGTGAGCTTGTATACAATTAAAATTTTAAAAACAATATTTATGAGCCTACACAAGTCGTATCTAATGTAGGCTTCCACCAAAAGATATGACCATTCAAATAGAGTCAAACATGTATAAATAAAAGGTTGAGCTCCTGAAAGGTTAAGAAAAAGATTGAGCTTGCAACTAAAGATAAGATAGTTTCACTGACATTGAATATCTTGAGGATGATGAATTTATTTGTAGCAAATACTTTATGAAGAACATCGAAGTTTGTGTATATTCTCTGTGTACAGAATCTGATTTTTTTTTGTGATATATTCATATGAAAGTATATAGTTGCAGGTGTGTGATTATTCTATGAGAGAGCTCGAACCTTTAGTAACATATTCCTATGATTTATCTGAACTTAATGTTGAGGGAATCTTGTCATCGAGTCTGAGTTTCTTGAAGAGAAAAAATGTGGTCAAGCCTAAGTTCTTTTTGTGGTATATTCAAGATTTTTGTGGAATTTTTTGTGGTTATTTTTATACCTCGATAAGGGCTATTCATCTCTCTTATTGCAAACTCATCCATTCACAAGATCAGTTGATTGGTGGAAAAAACAACTCGAATTGGTAAGAGACCTCAAATTGGCTTGAAAATGCAGCATATAACCTATGACCTAACACAGTTCGGACCCTGTAACAGCTCGAACTTATTTGAAATTTCGACCTATGGCATTGTAATTAATTCGGTGGACCTGTGGTAGTAAATTTAAGCCTATTCAAGAGCTTATAAAAGACAAACTTAAGCTCTTTCTGTAGCACGAACCTGTGACAAATGTAATGCAGATCTGTAGCATTTATATAATAATTTGGACCAGTGTTAATTTCCAAATTTGGTCCTATAACATTCGAAAAGGATATGACCTTTTTTTATGTGTGAAGACCTTTAAGAGCTCAGAGCTATGGGATTTACTTGGAAATTTGGTGTCTCTTATAGTCAGTCTATTGAGCATCATGATAGAATTGAAATCTTGAGACAACCTAGGGCATACCTTTGAAGAAGACCTTGAATAAGTGCTTGGAGTTAAAATATAGTTAAAGATCACTTGAAGAAGATTTGAAGAACATTGAAGAGCCCTTGAAGACATCTAAAGACATAGAATTATAGAGAACTTGAATACGGATCTATTGTGTAGCTGGATTGAAGAATGAAGTTCTGAAGTTGTTGAAGTTTTTGTGTAAGGACTCTTTTGGAGTAGTCTTTACTATTGCAGAAGCAGTCTTGGAGTAAAAGGTTTAGAGAGAGTCTTGGATAAATTTTGGAGGACGTATTAAATAACATCTTGGAGCAACATTGTTGAAGCTCTAATGAAGCCTAAAAGAAAATTTCCTTGTGCAGCCATGAAGAGTTCTTAGACACATAGTAGGCACTTGATGCGACAGATCTTGGAGTTATACGTAAAGCATTGTTGAAGCAAGAGCACTCTCAAATAAATCCTTCAAGGCTTGTTGTACAAGATATTTATTTCCTTTAAGAACCATAGTAACCATATTGAATAACTGAATTAGGTGAAGAGGGTTGGAGCCCTAAAGGATTAGATTCTTCACACAAGGTTGGAGCCTTGTGGAAAACAAATTTGGAGCCTGAATTTGGTGAGAGGATTGGAGTCCTCAAGAACACCAAGTTGGAGTTTGGTATAGTACATGTTGGAGCCTGGTTTAAGATAAAATATTAGAGTCTTCTTCTGGGGTTGGATAATTGAAGAAATTATAAGAGTGATTGTACAAATTATTATTATAAAAGAGGATTGGAGTCCTCATTATTTTTGTTGATATAAATTATTTTTTTGTTGTACATTTTTGTGTTCTAGTTTATTAAGTGATCTTAACTGCAATAAAGTAATAATTGCAAAAGAAATATTGATTCACACCCCCCCGCCTCTCAGTATTTCCAAAAAAAAGGAGCTAAGAGTGGGAACCTACTATTGTCGGCCATAATATGCCTAGGACATTTCAACAAGTTAGTACAAAGACTCACATGGTGTACAAGGCTTTAAGTTGCATCCTTCGACTTAGAGTGGTGTAATGCAAAGTGAAAAAATATCTCTATGTACCCATGTTGAAATAAGGGGTAACACTTTGCGATCTCCCTTTGCTTTTTTTGGAATCAATTAATCCACTAAAATATTTTATACAGTTTGAAATCCATATTTTATACAGTTTGAGCACTTTATCCCTATCTATATTATAGTCTACCTTAAGCTTTTATGAAGAGTCCTAGTTCATCCCATATCCCATAATTTGGTAACAAGGCACTAGTCACTTCTTCTAGCCAAACCATTCATTTTTTTTCATTTGTTTTATGTAGATTTGGAATTTTATGTTAGCTTACACATAACATTTAGCCCTATAAATGTGAGGTTGCATGGTAGATTTCTTTAGTTTTAACCAAAAAATACCTTATAAGAAGATTTCAAAGAAATCCACATTAAATAGGGTAAATTGGATCATCTCATATGGTTGTCTCTTGGCAATACCTTTCAGATTTTGTAAATGACTACGATTTTCCATATTTACAAGTGTTTTAGCCCTAGGTTCACCTAACTTCATATCAAATTCAAGCTTAAAACAAATTTGTTGTAATATGCTTGCCTATCGGTTTAAATTTATTCATCTTTTAGGTAATTTTATGACAATAGTAAGATACTTTTTAGGTTTGAATTGAAGGGGATTAATACACATAAGAAATACCTAACAAACCTTAATTTTACTTCAATAAAACACCAAAAACTCAGATATAAACCTTGCGATTGTGAATTACCTTGCTTAACAATTGGAAGTCATATGTTGTTGATGTAAGTAAGTAGTGACCTATGGCGTTTTAGATTTCTTATCTTAGGGAACCTAATTTCTATTAGGGAAGTCCCTCTTATGTTGGATTACCCAAAAAAATGTGTAACACCCTCCTCCCACATCTACCCAAGTAGTTGTCCAACTGGGGTAAACACGGGATGAGAAGTTATTATGATATGATTTGACTCCCTATGTGTCAGTTAAGAAAGTGGAACCAGCGAAACACATCACATAGACCTTCCACATCAGCAACAGAACTTGCAGGAGTCATCCCAACCACTCAGGTAACCAACCCCTGAGACAAACTAAAGTTTTACTGCAACAAACCCTTGGATGCTCCCTTGATATGGGCAAGCGAGCGTCCAGGGACTTTTTCCTCCAGTGTTGTGTCTACGTCTCCGAGATTTGTGCCACTTTTTTAGGCCCAGAGCCCAGGTCACTTCCTAGAACTCAATAACACCTTCAAAAATGAATTTACACAACATAACAATGATACATTTGCAAAAACATTGACAATGATTATACTTGACCCCTACCAGACATGACAAGAATTTCGTTAAACATGTCACAAACATGAAAGCTACAGGTCTTAACAACAGAATTAAGCATAGGGGTCTCATACTTATATGAGAATCACTAAGAAGCATTTATGCCTCAACACGTTAGTTACAGTTTCATCTATTAGGCAATAGATACATTTTTCATTCATTTACAAGTAAAAACATGATGAGAGCCATACATTTCCTGTCATAAAATTCATTCATAACCAGCATATAAACAACAAAATATCAAGGATATAACAGCCATATAAATCACATATAAACAAGTATATTTACCCATAACATACCAAGGAGAAAGAGATATCTTATTAATTATTGCATAGGTCAACCAGGTATGGGACTTCCACGAACCACCTGGCCGTAGATTAGGTTGAACGAAATGTTTCTTTCATCCAGTCACCCTCGTGCCATATTCTAAGCATTAATGTGGGATATCATGAAACAAATTCATCAAAACAGAACCAGGGCTTCCAAAGTCAAAACCACCTCAACCCTCAACTAGTGATTCCCCCCATTATGAAACCAGCTCAAGAAAAGATAGAAAAGATAGATCAACGCCTTAGAATTCAACCTCTTCGAGGGGGCAACCTCCTTTACATTACATAAATGAACAATTCTTGGATGATACCAATGAAAAGACCTCCTTTCTATATATAAGAGTCTAAGGGGTCATTATATAATCAGAGCCTACATAACAATAATAATGTAAGGGCACAATAATAACATAGTGGGCTTCTATGGGGCACAATAGTAACAATATGGGCAGTACATGGGTACATCAATATAATAAGTGGGTTGTACTAATAACAATTAGGGGTTACACTAGTAGTATAGGGGCCTAACATGCCCCTCTCCTTCAAAAAGTGTTGTCCTCAACGCTTGAGTA
>APFE030461522.1:59134-122382 GCA_000404065.3 Pinus taeda | reverse complement strand
CATGTTGGATATTATCCTTTAAAGACCCTATGAACACATAAATCCTATGCTCCTCTGGAATATCTTTTTACCCTTATGTTAAGTTTTTGTAACTCCTCAATGTGCTCCATTATTGAACCCTTTTGTTTGAGACTTATCAATTGGCTAAAAAAAGTGTTGCTTTTTGTATCCTCATAATGTGCCATCAATTCCTCCGTAAAAAATGCCCAAGTGATAAATTGTTTACGAGAGCAAAGCCATTGATACCATACAAACTGATTTGGTTCCAAATATAAAGTTGCCATACGTACCTTTTGTGTGTTTTGCACATTATTGAGATCGAAAAATTGCTCCATATGTAATATCCATGTTGCGGGATCCTTGACATCAAACTTCCTCATATCGATTTTTGGAATATGGTGGGTCATCGATCCAACATTAGAGTCTATGGAATCATGATTAACATTTCTTTTGTTCTCATCATGAGTTTCCTTTACTACCCTTTCACCTTTAGTGACCCTTTCTTGTAGCAACTTATTCATATTTATCTTCAATTCTTCCATGTCTGTTTTCAAATCTATCTTCAAATCATCCATATTAGCTTCCACGTCTTTCATCTTAGGTTCCACGTCATTCATCTTGGCTTCCACTTCATTCATCTTAGCTTCTACACCTTTCTTTAAACAATCCATCTTCGATTCTGTTCCTTTTTGTGCAAGTGACACTTGTTGCACTTGGTCTCGTATTTTTGATATATCATGTTGCATTTTTTCCTCTTCTTCATGAGTCATGCTAGAGCTTTTAGGTCGCCTACTAGGTGTTTCCATTTTATTTCTTCAAGGCATCAATTACTGATAATAATGCTTCACTATGCCCTTTGAATTCCTTCAAAATAAATTTTCAAACCAAGCCTAAGCAAACATTTTAAAAAATATACACACCTTTTTTCACTTTGTAGGAGCTCAATATTGCCTCTGATGTATCTCTGTAATTTCGGATCATCCAATTCTTAAATTGTGACTTGCATTAGCCCTCTGTGTCCTCTTTCCAATGCCACCAGTCTGACCCCAATTGGATTCTCCAATGAAGAGTCATACCAAATCTCCCACAGTGACCTGATTATATACTAATTCAGTAGAGCGAACTTGTATGACGTTCCATGAGTCACTGTTTCGAACTATGGCTCTGAAAAATATCTAGAAGAAACTATAGTCCGTCCTCTTTTTGCACCTTTTTATGAAATTTCAATCCAATGCTCAGAGAAAAAATTATGACTATTTTCCCCAGGTCACCTGTTTGGAATGTAATTCAGGAGTCTGCAAAAAGACCAACTTCCTAAAATCATATCTCTGCAATTATAACGCAAAATTCTCTGAAATTCGGACCCGAGATTTAGCGCGATGTATTCTCAAATGGATTTTTCTTTCAACTTTTGAAACGTCGCAGAAAAAAGTTATAGCGAAAATTCCACGATGACCTGTTTGGAGCAGCGAAACCCTAGAATCCAAAGCTCTGATACCAAATGTTATGAACCCAGCTCAAGAAAAGATAGAAAAGATAGATCAACGCCTTAGAATTCAGCCTCTTCGAGGGGGCAACCTCCTTTACATTACATAAATGAACAATTCTTGGATGATACCAATGAAAAGACCTCCTTTCTATATATAGGAGTCTAAGGGGTCATTATATAATCAGAGCCTACATAAAAATAATAATATAAGGGCACAATAATAACAATAGTGGGCTTCTATGGGGCACAATAGTAACAATATGGGCAGTACATGGGTACATCAATATAATAAGAGGGTTGTACTAATAATAATAAGGGGTTACACTAGTAGTATAGGGGCCTAACACCACCTCACAGTCAGACATCACTAACTATCACTAGATTGGTCTCTACCCAAGATGTCCAAGGCTTCAGAACGCTTGCTCCAACCCAGCTTCTAGGACTAGTGACTGAACCCAGAACTACGTTGGGCTTCTAAATCGTTTGTCCAACCAAGGCTTCCAAGACTAGTAACTCAACCCACAGCTGTCGTCGGGCTTCTGGAGCATTTGTCCAACCAAGGCTTCCAGGACTAGTAACTCAACCCAAGTTGTTACAGAGCTTCAAGAGAGTTTGTTGAACCAAGGCTTATAGGAACTAATAACTCAACCCATAGCTAAAAGAACAAGAAAACCAACTAGAAAACAAAAGTAAAACCCACAACACCATGCCTATCTAGGAAATAGCAAGGCTAAGCAAATCCACTGTAATTCCAGGCAACCTTCCATGCCTATCCAGGAAATAGCAAGGCTAGGAAAATCCATTGTCGATCTAGGAAATCCTCCATGTTAATGACCGATCATGACCAATAAACCACATGCATATTCCACGTATCCCAAAACTATTGAGGAAACCAAACATGCAACTAAGTACCTGCAAGTAGAACCCATTGTAGTTGTTGATCTTGATGTCCTCTTGCGCTTTCCTACTCTTCCATTACTTTCTTTCTCCAAGAATATACGTATGCCACACTCTCCAAGATTTCTCCAAGAAAAATCTAAGTGTCCAAGAGTATGAGAGAGAGAATAGAATGAGAGCTCCAAAACTGAACTAACAAAAGGTTACATTGACCAAGCCTGCCCATTGATCCTCGGAAGCCTTTTTATCAATGAGGCCTATATTTTCTTCATTTTCCATTATTTTCATTCATTTTCCTCCTCACGTGCAACCTGTGATCTTTCACCTTCCTTTTCTCCTAATTTACATTATTTTCATAAATAAATGTGCCAAAAATGCAATTTTCCTTTTCAAAGCCTTTACCAATTTCCTTAGCCATAATAAATCGAATGAACACCCACTAGGATGTTTTGTCCACCACTCAGCTTGGAATACGTGTCCCATGACCTTGGTCTTATAATTTTTTACATGAATTTTTAACCAGGGTTGTTACAAAACCCTCCCCCTTGGGGGAACACCGTCTTCAGTGTTTAATGACACCTATAACCAACAAGCCTGTTGAAAACAAAACATATCACCCATGGAGCTTTATAATACAACTTGTTGTAGTATTTACAATGATAACTGCAGAAAACATGACAACATACCGCATACTGGAGCTTTATAACATAGCTCATTACACTATTTACAATAACAACCACATATACTTATACATATTTGCTTCAACCAAAAAATAACCATATTGTCTATGGAGCTTTATAAACCAGATCAATACAGTATTTACAATAATATACACATTTTCTCAACCAAAAAATAAAAGGATACGATGCATGTATCAATCAAAAAGGGAATCCAGAGTCTCACACCTCCACCCTCAGAAATAGTACCAGGATTCAACTCCTTCCTAGGAAGTCCAGAATCCACTGTCAAAGTCAAAGTTGCATCGAATGTCTGACGCTAAAATCCCACGCCCCTTGTCCTCTCAGCGAACAAGTATCATCTCATTGTTCCAGGGTGTACTCCCAATATGCATCTGATTCCATCTAGCAATGCTAATGACCAAAACAAATCCATCCTCAGCCTACCCTTCTCTGCAACACAATCCCTCAGGCAATCTAGTCACCCCCTTCCATGTAGTCACACACCTTCCAAGTTCTATGGGTAGCCCCATCCCGGGTATTCCATCCCTCGGCAAGGTTTCCTCGCATCAGAAGGTCCAGAAACCAAGGCATATCCTTGCCTCAAACCATCATACCAGTCATAGCATGCTCATGGAAATCAATGGACACTATTGGGTATTAGTGTCCCACAATGGCCCTACTCCTGAATGCTTTACCAAAATACTGCTACATGTTCAAATTTCTTTCATTGTTGCTGCTAAACCTTGCAGTCGGTTTCAACCACCCAACCCGGGCATTTCCCATGCTTTCTTGTACCAAGCACGTAACTGCCATTAGATTTTAAAATAAGTGAAATAACTTCAAATCATACCTCATTGGTTGCTTATCAATAAGGTATACTTGCAATTCTATTCATTTCCTGTCACAACAAGTCAAACTATCATCTTTGACCAAATCATCATGTATAAACATATCACATCAAGTTAGCTCAAAACACAACCATCATAAATCACATGTAACCATCATAAACCGGAATCATAGATCACATGTAATTATCATAGACCAGAATCATAATTCACATGCATAATAAAACTAAAATAAAATATTGGTACTTATCCTTTAATCAATCCTTATTTTCTACCTTTTTCCTTATTCCGTATGCACTCTAGATCGGTTTCCACACCTGACAAACACCCAATGCCTTCTCCTCAACCATGTGCACATACAAATAGTGTGCATCACACACATACAACCACACATGTCATACAACACCATGCAATACATGCACCTACATCTGAGATACAACACATACACCTACACCCAGTGTACAACACAACACAATACATACTCCTACATCTAGTGTACACCACCACACAATACATACACCTAAACCCGATTTACAACACAATACATATATGTACATAGTGTACAACACAAAAAATACACATGTCATGATACCATGACTACACAATGCACATATATAGTACTGCATGCTTGCAACACAACATGTATGACATGTGCACAATACCACATGTATAACATGTACACAATATCGCCTGTATACTGCACCACCTATACAATAAGTGCACAGCCACACATGTACACGACACCACCTACACAATGTGTACACATAGTCATATGTACACCACACCACCTATACAATGTGAACAGAATACCACATGTACACAGCACCACATGCACGGCATGTACGCGACACCACATGCACGGCATGTACGCGACACCACATGTACACAACGCCACATGCACACAACACCACCTACACACAGCACCACATGCACACAACACCACTTGCACACATCACCACATGTACAACATGTACACAACACCACGTGCAGACAACACCACATGTACATTCATGCACACAACACCATATGTACATAGCATGGCATATATAACATGTGCATAGCATCATATGTACACAACACCGCATATCCAACATGCGTACAACATCATATGCACACAACACTGCATATCCAACATGCGCACAGTAGAATATGTACACAGCGTCGCATATCCAACATGTACATAACACCATCTATACCCAGCACTACATATGTAAAATACACACAACACCATATATACAACAGGTATACAACATCATATGTACACAATACTACATATGCAACATTACATATCACCATAGGTACAATCATTGAATATACAACATGCACAACATATACACAACAATAGCATTGCACATGCAAAACCATACTATCTCTACCAAGCAACCTTGCTTCCAGTGCCTCTCCTCCATCCATGCTTAACTTAGCATGGAGCAAAGCACATTCTTTTCATTCTGTTGATGTATCCTTCAACGTTAACTGTCATAACATAAACATAGGCATAATACAAGCATACAATATCAATTCATATCCATATGATACTGATCTCATATATTTGTCATGACTACTCTTCCCACTTGATTCTTGATAAACCAAGAACCTCTTCATGCCATTCACTTGCATAAGCAATCATTCCTCCACAAGAATGATCCCTGGTGACCTTGTCATACAACAATGTACATACATACATACATGTATACATATAAACATCAACATAAAGCAATCATGATCCTTGATGACAATGTCAGATAACAACGTACATATATACATGTATACATATAAACATCAACATAAAACAATCATGATCCCTAATGACCCTGTCAGATAACAACGTACAAACATACATATATACATATAAACATAAACATAAAATAGTCATGATCCTTGATTACCTTGTCAGGTAACAACATACATACATACATATATGCATATAAACATTAGAATAAAGCAATCATGACCACAGCATAATTACTAGATATCATAAGACCAAGGTTGAGAGAACTTCCTTTATTCATGCACAAAATGCACAATATTGAGAACAACAGTTCCTAACATAACTAAGGTATATGAAACCTCAAACCCATTTACTTTACCCTTTTTGTTACCTTTCTCATGATTGTCATATCACCATCCATTTACCTCAATGGACCCAACCAATCCAACTAGTTATCATACACTTGCCTTCAACTGCCCTTATACATGCATTAATCTTCATCCAGGCCTTACATCATTTGTTGGGTACCACACAACTCTCCCTGGAGTCCATTAAATTTCCTCTTTCCCAAAACAATTCCCATGACTCAAAACATAAAAGGAAAGAAAAGAAACAAACAAGAAGAAAACCATGAAAATCAATAACAATATGACATCGCAAACAAATTGGCAAGGCCTTGCACCAAACATAACAAAGATGAAATCAAATGCAACCAATTCACAAATATTGAAAGTATAAAACTAGCAACAGACACCATGAATCCATCTCCATGGTTCACAGTGCCTCCATGTGAAAGCTCAACCCAAGCCTTCTTTAAGATTTCATGGCAATCTCTTTTGCCATGCAATCCCTTACATCATACTGCCATAAACACATAACTATTATTTTATAAGTAAACGTAACAACATACTAGTTACCTTACCTTGTCATACTAATGTTGAGCATGTTACCCTGCAACTGCTCACACATGTCAACCACATGTTTCAAAGATCAAGAAAACATATCTATTCATTTGAAATCAACCTTTACTAAGACTAACAATCGCGTCATAATCTAGAGTCAACTCATAGTCATTAGACCTAATTCTACAACTGTCACCTATTACTCAAGTACATGTCAGCTATCAAACACATCTGTGTGAGTTGAACCGTCTTAAAACAAGATCATTTCTTGATGCAATATTATAGACGCATACTCATATCATGTGATTAATCAAACATTCAACAACAGATAGACGACATAATAGACACCAACACTCAAACACCAAATAAACGAAATAATCAAACATTCAAGCACAAAGTAGACAACATAAGCAAGCTCATACCTTAATGTGTCTCAGGGGAGGCTATCTTGTCTACACAATCAATCTAGATTAGCATGATATAACTTCACAACATATCAACTCAAACATAAATAAGGTCATGATATCCATAGTATTCACTAGCTAACATGTTCACATCATAAACTCATAAACAATTATCATTCGTACATAATAATCAAATCTGCATAGTCAGTCTCAAATAGTATGAATAGTATGACATAATATCGCAACATATTAACTCATACCTGAATGTCATAACCCTAACCATCTACATAGGCCCATCCAGGTTAGTATGATACATATAACATCAAGATCTTAATGTGATAACCCTAATCATCAAGTTACTAGCATATAACCACAACAAGTTATATATCATGCTCATCAACAACATATAACTTAATCATCAAGTTAACTATAATATAACAACAACAAGATAACCTATAACATACTCATCAACAACATATAACATAATCATCAATTTATCTAACATAAAACAACAATAGCAATGCATACAACCATAGGTTATTATCATTAATGACTATCTGACACGTGCATATGAGTACATTAATCAACTAGCATCTATCATGTATGTAACCATAACATTACTGGAATTAAAGGCATACACATAACCATAATGCATATAACAACCCATTAACTAACATACCTGCATGCAAAACATACAATACATGTATGACTATCTTCTCTTACCCCAAAGTCTAGTGTTGCAAACTCACTCTAATGGCATGCATCTCCTGCTCTATCTGTTGAAAATAGCAACAAGAAATGATAAAAATAGAATCCATAAATTCCAATTTTAATTTGTCCTTGAATTAAAATTGCGAATTAAAATCGAATTTAGTCTCACCAGCTGCTTGGAAATAATTAATTAATTCATTATGGATTAATTAGTTGGAGAAATTCAAGTTAGAAGTCTTTCTGAAGTCATGCAAGAGTTATCCCTTAAATTAAGGAGATAAGAATGAGTTATATTTGAGTTGTAATTAGTTAACTCAATTTACTGAGTTAAGTCCAGTTAAATTAGTTCCAAACTGTTTAAGGAACTAATGGTGAGATAACAGTCAGTTGATGCATGCATGCACTCAACTAGTATACTCCAGATAACTAAAGATTCCCTCATCAGTAACTCATGCATGTCTATTTTGAGAAAGACCCAGTTGAGCTAAATTTCAAGGACAGTGTACTATTAGTTGCACGTGTTTACCTATAAAGGAAACTCATGTATGCAGTCAAGGTAAGGTTCCTTGAGGATTGCGCAATTTTACAGTGTGTAAGAGCAGTGTTCCACTTGGTGAGGTGAGAATCATCCACTAGGAACGGCACAAGGAAATAGGAGCTTGGAGGGCAGAGAGGAAGGCTTGTGAGAAGCCAAGATTGCCTGTGAGCATCTGTGAGGATTGTACTGAAAGCTAGCTAGCTGTGAGAGCTAAGGCTTTGTATAATCTCTATGTATTTCCACCTTGTATGATAATACAGATAGTGGGGTTTTTAGCTGAGGCTTTCCCCAAAGTATTTTCATGTGTATTGTGCATTGATTCTTCTTCTTCTGGTTATATGTCTTCAGCTCAATCTTGCTCTATATTTAAGCTTCCACAAATTGATAGTAGAAGTAGGTTATAGAATTTTGCTTTAGTTATATTGCATTATTGGGTTAATCTACAGTCAGATTTTCTATAGAGGTCTCATAGAGAGATTTGTAGAGAATTTACAGAATTTCTATACTATCTCAGTCAACACATTAGAATTATAACATAACAACTACATCATGATGACATAACTACATATAATGACCTCACAATTCATATCTAACTTATTATGCATGCATAACCATAGCCACAATAATGCATGCATAATAACATATAGACATTGACATGCATAAAAAATGCATATACAACCAACATGCATTCATGAAAAACACATACCAACAACAACATCATCAAATCCTACATGGAAACACAATGACAACAATGACAACCACCATGCATACACAATAAGCACATAGTCAACAAACGTAAAGAACACATATGCAACTGACATGCATGCATGACAAACACATTTTGCTCATCCAATCCAAGGGTTGAACCATGCTCTGATACCACTTTGTAGTATTAGATATGACCCAAAGAGAGTGCAACCCACTATAATACCACTATATGGTATCAAATATGACCCAAATAGAGTGCAACCCGCTCTGATATCGCTCTATAGTATCAGATATGACCCAAAGAGAGTGCAACCCGCTCTGATACCACTTTGTAACACCCTCAACCCACATCTACCCAAGTAACTAGCCAACCGAGGTAAACATGTGACGATAAGTTACTATGATATAATTACACTCCCTTTGTGTTAGTTGAGGAAGTCGAAACAGTGGATTACATGACATAGACCTTCCACATCAACAACAAAACTCTAAGGAGCCATCCCAACCATTCAAGTCACTAGCCCCAGAGACCCATTGAATTTTTAGTGCATCAAACCCCTAGATGCTCCCTTGCTATGGGCAAGGGTGCGTCTAGGAGGATCCAGATGCTCCCACAGCAAGGGCAAGGCAGCGTCCGGGGACTTTTTCCCCTAGTGTTGTGTCTGCGTCTCCGAGATTTGGGCCACTTTTTCAAGCCCATATCCCAGGTCACTACCCAGAACTCAATGAAACCTTCATAAATGAATTTACACAACAGAATAATGATACATTTGCAAAAACATTCACAAGGACTAGACTAGACCCCTACTAGCCATGACAGGCATTTCGACAAACATGTCAGAAACATCAAAGCTACAGGTCTTAACAACAAAACTGAGCATAGGGGTCTCATACTTATATGAGAATCACTAAGAAGCATTGATGCCTCAACACATTATCCGTAGTTTCATCTATTAGGGCATAGATACATTGTTCATTCATTTACAAGTAAAAACTTGATGAGAGCCATACATTTCCATTATCATAAAACTCATTCATAACCAGCATATAAACAACAAAATATCAAGGATATAACATCCATATAAACCACATATAAACAAGAATATTTAGCCATAGCATACCAAGAAGAAAGAGAGCTCTTATTGATTATTGCATAGGTCAACCAAGTATGGGACTTCCATGAACCACCTAACCGTAGATTAGGCTGAACCAAATGTTTCTTTTAGCTAGTCACCCTCGTGCCATATTCCAAGCATGAATGTGGGATACCATGAAACAAATCCATAAAACCAGAACCAGGGCTTCCAGAGTCCAAACCACCTCAACCCGCAACTAGTGATTCCACCTCATAGTCGGACATCACTAACCATCACTAGATCGGCCTCTACACAAGCTATCCAGGGCTTTAGAATGTTTGCTCCAACCTGGCTTCCAAGACTAGTAACTCAACACACATCTGTCGTTGGGCTTCTAGAGTGTTTTTCTAACCAAGGCTTCCAAGGCTAGTAACTCAACCCATAACTGTTGTTGAGATTCTAGAGCATTTTTCCAACCAAGGCTTCTAGGACTAGTAACTCAACCCACCAAGGGCTTCTAGAGCATTTATCCAACCAATGCATCCAAGACTAGTAACTCAACCCAAGTTGTTACAGGGTTTCCACAACGTTTGTCCAACCAAGGCTTCCAAGAATGGTAACTCAACCCAAGTTGTTACAAGGCTTCCAGAGCACTTGTCTAACCAAGGCTTCTAGGGACTAATAACTCAATCCACAACCAAAGGCACAAGAAAACCAACCAGAAAACAAAAGTAAAACCCACAACATCATAGCTATCCAGTAAATGGAAATGCTAGGAAAATCCACTATCAATCCAGGGAATCCTCCCTACCAATGATAATCATGACCAATAAACCACATGCATATTCCATGCATGCCAAAACTAGTGAGGAAAACATACATACAACTACCTACAAGAAGAACCCATTGTAGTTATTGATCTCAATGTCCTCTTGCGCTTTCCTGCTCTTCCTTTGCCTTCTTGCTCCACGCATCCAAGTATGCCACGCTCTCCGAGAGTGCTCCAAGAAAACTCTAAGTGTCCAAGAGTATGAGAGGGAGAATAGAACAAGAGCTCAAAAAATAAACTGACAAAAGGTTACACTGACAAAGCCTACCCACTAATCCTTAGAAGCCTTTTTATGAATGAGGCCTCTATTTTCTTCATTTTCGATTATTTTCCTCCTCACATGCAACCTGTCACCTTTCACCTTCTGTTTCTCCTAATTTCCATTATTTTCATAAATAAATGTGCCAAAAATTCCATTTGCCTTTTCAAAGCCTTTGCCATTGCCTTTTCCAATTTCCTTAGCCATAATAAACTGAATGAACACCCACTAGGATGTTTTTCCCACCATTCAGCTTGGAATACGTGTCCCATGACCTCGGTCTTATCTTTTTTACATGAATTTATTCCAAAATGTGAGGGAATTTTGATGATTGAGGTGACAGTGACAACTCTTTTGAGTTACACTTGAGCTTAGGACCTAGTGAAGTTTTTACACAATGGGGTGTAGGTTCATGTGATAATGGTGTTTAATATTGGCATGATGATGAGTTTTTTTTTTTGTATTTTCATCATGTTTTATCAAATAAGCCCACTCTTTTCCCTCCATTTTGTGTTTTGCAAGTTTAAGAAAGTCCTCTTTTCATCTCTAGTCTCTTTCATTCTAATTGTTTTTATTCATTAAAATGTCTCTCACATTTTATTCATAAATTTGAGTGATATGTCCCTCTCCCTCCTCTAGATCATAGTACGAGTCATATAATTTTTCCCTTTCCCAATTCATAGTTAAATTTTTTATTCTTTTAAGTGTCTCATGAAACTAAGACATTGTTTATCCTTCTCTATAACATCTAGCATTCTCCCATTCATTGATTATCATGCTTTTATACTCATAAATGTCCCTCCACTACCTTTAAGTTATATTTTGAGTTATTAAATTTCTCCCTTTCCCAAATCCATATTTAACTTTTTTACTTTTTTTAGTCGATAATGAAATTAAGACATTGTTGATATTTCTCTCTATGATATAACATATTCTCATTCATTAATTATCATGCTTTTATACCCCTCTTGTAACCAATGAGACTTAAATTTGAATGGCCTAGGAGGTTTTTGGTCTTCCTTCTCTAGCTAATGGAAAAGGGGTAGGTGGTCTCAATCCCTTCTTGTATCCACCTGTGATTAGATATTTTGTTATTTTGGACCTAACTCTATTATTAGCAAAGAATCTGTCAAGTCCCTTTGATATCCTAATTTTTCCCCATGTTAGAGAGTGTATCTCAGATAGTCTTGTTCAACATTATACACATAGGAAATTTTCTATTATAGAAACATCATGCACAATAGATCTCTGTAACATTGATTTATGTGTTTGTATGGTGGTTTGTAGATGAAGGAATAGCAATAAATAAGGCTAGAGGTCAATTTAGTATATCTAGGCTTCTATCATTGAAGGTGCATGTAGGCATGAGCTATAGAAAAGATAGGATAAGTTTATCCTTAGGTTCTAGTTATAGGAGATTGCATTTCATAAGTTAAGTAAAAGAGGCCACATGTAATGGCATGTGTAAGTTTCAATTTATTATGTAGTCTTGTAATTGTAACATAAGTCTAAGTTTGGCTAGTTTGATATACATATAGATAAGGGTGCATATCTCTGTGAGGATACATGCTTGGATGCCTCAGATAATCTCTAGTTAAGGTGTTGTGGTGTGTGTGTCCAAATTCATTATACTTACTCTCCTTCCTAATTCATAAAGGAGAGAGCAGGGGTATACGTTTACGCATACAATTCAACAACGATGGTGAATTAGCTTGTTATATTTTTCCTATAGTAAATTTCAGTTCATAATTAATGAGAAATCAGTAATAAGTTAATAGTCTATTTATTGAGTTTTTGTTTTATTTTTATTAATGATATACCAAGTACATTGTAATTCTATTTTCTTGTTTAACAACAAAGAAGTGATTTAGGATAGTCCGATGAGTTTTAGTTATATATTTTTTGACAATGTGTGTTAGTAGGTTTTATCATTATTAGAACAAAAATTTTGAGTGGATTTTCAGGTTCAACTATTTCGTAGGTTAGAAATTCTTTGATTACAAATTTTTCTTACCATGGTTTAAGAAAATCCAACACCCCAACTTGTTATTTCTCCATGTTGGATCCACCTTCATTAGTTTGACATCGCATAAGTTTGCTTCATCAAACTTACGTAGAAAAAAAATTATGTTAACAAGTAAGCATTGATGTTGGATCCCTATACATTCCCCCTTTATAGTTTGAACTATAGATCCCTACCTATGATTGCATCATCCTCTTTTAAGTAATCATGGGTGAGCTAGTTACCCCATAATTATCATTTGTTTGTGTAGGACCTATACGCATTGAATATGGCAATTTTCTTCGCCTTATCCAATGATTGTAAGTCAATTCTTATGGCAGAATATAGAATTTCAATTCTCCTCTTTTTGCAACTTTTATTCCATTTGGTGATGAGTCCCCTAGATTTGCCAATGGAATCCTATGTAATAAATTCTCATCCTTTGAGAACCCCTATCAAAATTTCAACTATAGGGCTTCCCAAAATCATTGTTTCTTGTAAACATAAAATCACTAGTTTTTGAATGGTAACGAATCTACAGATTGCACTTTTTTTATGGCCAATAGTGAAGCCATAAACAATCGGTGAGAGGACGAGGAAGAAAAATATTTTTCGTGCCTCTTCCATACTCTAAGGGTGCCCATTACTATCCTTTTGTTTCCAACTTCCACCTCTCTCTCTGTCATTTCTTCAACCAAATGGATGAATGGTTTCTTACCTTATGATGTGCTTATAAGGGAGAAATCCCATTCATTGGAGACATCCCTTTAATTCTCCACCTCAAAAATCAATAAAACGAAATTTGGATGATCTTGTATTATATCCTGTGTTCTTGGTAGCTATGGAAGGTGTTGTACATGAGTTTGGTATCTTAACATGTAGGAGATGGTTGATTGCTTCTTTAGGTGCTTGCTTGGAAGAGTAAGCAATTTATGAGTTATTTTCTAAGTCTAACTTAGGAAAAGTACAATAATTAAAGTCAATTAATTATCGTGGATTATTAAGCCGAAGTACTCAAGATAAATAATTCAATTATTTAAGTGACTTAGATATGATCTCAACCACTGATCTTAAGTGATGCAAAAACTAATATTGATCATCATCACTTAGGATATTAGGGTTAGGGATTTGGCTTAATGAAGTTATAAAATAAGCATAAGGGAGAGGTGAAAACATACAAGTGGAGGAAGCAATTTTATCTAGAGCGAGAGGCTTAGTTAGACCAAACAGAAAGGAGGAAGAGTACAGGAAAATTTTGATAGTATTTCAAATAGGTTAAGTTCAAGAAATAGAGAGGTCAAGTAGTTGAAGAGTAGAGGAGATTGAGTTGAAAAGAGGTCGATTTATCTAGTGGGCCATAGCAAAGGTCGTACGAGTAGAAAAGAGTGGGTTGATTTTGTTGGTGGTGGAGGCCAAGTTTCTTGAGGGTCGAATTCTTCAGGAGGCCAATTTTCTGGTGGGTCAAATTCCTTGGGCCGAGTTTTCCAATGGAGGTTGAGTTATCAAGTCTAGGCCCAAATTTTCCCAAGGATTTTAACGAAGGAAAATTGTTATGGGTGTATACTTACTATTATGATGTGATTGATATCTCTAAATTTATTTTTCCATTACAAATATTTTATTTTAGAAGTTAAATACTAGAGATTTTATTTTCACGGTAATTTAGAGTTTTATTTTTAAAAAATCAAAATAAAAATTGTTGAGGTATAAATAAATCTAGGCTAGTATTGTAATTTTAACATGGTATCATAGTTATAAAAACTCTAAGGGAGAGATTTGAGATCAAAAGGGTTTTACTACAATAAGTTATTTTACGACAGTATAATTTATATTTTACAGCTATGGTTTTGTGGTCAAGGTTGATTTGTGAAATGGCATCAATGAGCTTGAGAAATGAAGACAAGTTGAATGGGGCCGCTAATTTTAGCTCATGGAAGGAGCATATCACTATTGTTTTGAAAATGAATTTGCAAACATAGAGATCCAAGTTCCTTCAGACCCTGGCTAGGCAACTGAGCACAATATGAAGGATGTGAAAGTGATGGGTATTATCTTGTATGGTGTGAGGGATCATATAATTCCTTGCATAATAGGGATGGACAAAACACACAAGATGCAGGCATCCTTAACCAATCTTTATCAGATTACAAATGAGAACAAGAAAATGGTGTTGAAAGAAAAGTTGAACAACATTCGTATGAATAGATTAGATACTGTGACCCCATATCTACCAAGATCTAACAGGCTTGTGATGAGCTATCAATTATAGGAGAACCAGTCAATGATTCAAATCTAGTGAAGGTAACTCTGAACGGTTGTCCTAACAAATGGACCACCTTTATGGAGGGGATCATTGTTAGACAATAGCTTCCTAATTGGAGATAGTTGTGGGATGATTTCATCCAAAAATTATTTTGGAGAGTTCAATAATTGTTGGACAACATAGGCATGGTAGTGGGGATGAGGAACATAGTCTTACAAAGCAAGCGTAGAAGCGAAATGTAAAGGCCAAACAGAACCAGGGTGGAGGAGGAAATTCACCAAGTAAAAAAGGAGAAGGACATGAATAAAGGAAAATGCTTTACATGTCATAAGTTTGGCCACTTTGCTAAGAAATTTCCAAATAGGAAGAAGGGAAAGGGACAAACATTTATGGCAGTCTTTTGTAGCTTCTACAACAACATCCAAAAATGTTCGACCATATCCAAATTTTGGGTGCCCCTTTGTTGTTCAAGTCTCAAGGGTTATGTTTATGCTTTGAATTGGTAAACTCTAGTAATGACCCAATTTCCATTGAACCCTATCAATGTTCCTGCCTTCACGATGCATATTACATTTATTGCCTATGTTTCATTTTCGATATTGACCTTAGCAATTCATTAGGGTTTTAGGGGGTTGTTCCTCTAAAAATGTATTTTATGCCTCATGCACCCTCAAGCTTTATCCTTTTATAATATTCATTGCAACAAAGTAAAGTCACCTTGTGTTACAGAACATGGCTTCATTCTAACTGCATTAAGGTTTGTGAGGCATTGCTTTACTCATGCATTTTCGAAATGCTAGATTATCATGATTATAGATGAAACCCTAGTCATTTTCTCACTCTCACAAGCATTCCATGGAAATTGTAATTCACTTTTCATCATTGTGTCATATTGTCTTTCATTTCAAGTCATCAAAGTCATGTTTGGTCATGTTTGGTCATGTTTTCCTAAGTGTTCAAGTCCCTTCTTGAAAAACCTTAAGTGCTAGTGCACCTGCCTTCACAAGCCTAGGTCATGTTTCCTTCATAGTGCACTTTCTAGAAATAAGCCTAACAGACATCCTAGAAGCAAGCCTAATGCACCTTCTAGAAACAGGCAGAGCGCACCTTTTAAGTAAAATCCTAGGGCTCTCTTGAGATACAAGCCATCACACTTCCTTGATGTAGCGCTATTGCATTCTCTAGTCACAATCATCACATTCTTGTCTCTTTCTCTTGTGACATGCACTAGGTGCACTTTCAAGCCCTAAACTACCCACACATGTGACCTCCCTATATAAGGAGCCTAGTCCAAGAGCTCATTCCACACTTATCTTTTGCATTGGGGCTCTGGGCACATTTGGAGCACAAGGGAAGTCTCTCACTCTTTATTACAAGTGCGTTATCTTCCGGGTAAGTTTCCAAAATTGCGCTCTTGAATGTGACACTTCAATTCTTGTATGCTTGGTTTTTAGTGTCTCTTCGCATTCCTAGACTTTTTATATTTGAGACATGACTTTGGCTGTATATATGATTGTGTATTCTAAGACATTTCTATTCTTATGATCCCTCTTTCTTGTTGTCATCTAACACAATCGATTTCCAAGAAAACTCTTGTTTTCATGAATTGTGCCAACTCTAAACGCTTCAAGCTAAGCATTACATCATTGTGCTCTTCTAGACAGTAAACCATTGAACCCTTGCTCTTTTAACTTATGAATTATGCTCAATACAAGGCTTGTTTCTCCTCAAGAGTGCATAGCGCACCTACAAGGCATATTCCTTAACCCCTTGCTCCTTAGACTTGTGACTTGCACCCATTACAAGGAAGTCCCTTCTCTAGAGTTTATAACGCACTTCCATAGCACAGTCCCAACCTTCTTTCTCACTAGACTTGCGATCTGTGCCCAACCTACCCTTGAGTAGCATAAACTGCACCTCTAGTTCAAGAAAAACAACCCTCTACCCACTGCAAATGTGTCATGTGCTCAAACAAGAGGATCTCTCTCATTGGTGCATTCCACATTCCCATTACCTAAGCTCCTAACCACTGTCTCCAAATTTTTGCACCCTACACCCAAGGATAGTTTCTCTCCCAACACTATTGCATAGCACACTTCTAGTGACCAGTCTAATCATCCATGCCTCAATCTTGTGTGATTTCACCCAGGACTAGCACATTGACCCCTCATAACTGGTATTTTTCATAAGTGAACAAGGTTGAGTAGGTGTTTTGTAAGATTGGTTGTGTGATTTTCCTTGAGTAAATTTTAGTGCGACAGGACCATTAGCATGAGTGTCACATTGACACACTCAAAAGAAATGAATTTTGATGCCTATTGCTACAATGCATGTCCCACCAGAGTGTCATCATTCAATTAGCTTGTGACTGTATGACGACGATTCACCTCGTACCAAGATAAAAGTGTGCATTCCGAGCAAAGGATAATGCATTTCATTCCAAGTAAGGGACAATAAGTGTGCATTACAAAATAATAATAGGATAATGGATGTGTTGCATAACCATCATAAGGGGCATACCAAAGTTGCACTTACCATTTGACTGCATACAAAGTAACACACTCAGGGTGGGAATGTTGTGTGTTGGACTACTAAGGATGCATTCAAATATTATAAACAAAGTGATACCACCTAGGAAATATCAAATGTATATAATTATCATTATTGGAACTGTGACATGGGTTATGTATATCATGTTCGAATTTGATATTATAACAAGATAACACTACCTTGTATGGAGTGTAATTTTTATATTAGAATAATGCACTACAATGAAATGGTTATGAGCGCATGCGCTAAAGGAATGAAATCATAAGTGCAAAGAGTAAGAGTAGAAGTGAGGCACTTTAGGATTAAAGTGCAACCACACGCTACAAAGATAGAGTATTTGGAGACAATTCTAAGGTTGTACACAAACCATGAAAGGAGCAACATTTATAATTCCAAAGGGCGAAGCAAAATTGAGTCAAGCAATTCTATTAACGAAACTTTATGGTTATGAACTCTTATTTACCTCTTGACACTTATTATCTTGACCAATTTAATTCATGATAATAGTTTCTTATTTTATTAATGAAGAGATTCCATCATGTATCCTCACTGATAATTATGTGTTTGTAGGGTTGGTGTTGTGAAACAGTGTCAACCATGTAGATCTAAACATTTCATCAAGGCGTGATCAAATTGGTGAGAATCGTTGAAGAGTCAACCCAGCACCAAGATGGCCTTAAGGAATGATGAGGACATAATCAAGATTCCTAAAGTCTACTATATTCCTACAAGAAAGCTCGTTGAATTTCTTATTACCATATTGTAAATGTATTTTGTCATTAATGAAAAATATTGAAATTATGGAAAAGACCAAGAGGGAATATCAAAGGTTATTTAGAAGTGCAAGAGGCATAGTAAAAGTCTAAAAGTCCTAGCAGACATAAAGAGTCATTTATAAGTTGAAAGGTCATGAGGGAGTCCAAAAGTCATAGGAGAAGGTGAAAGGTCACCTTCTTCATTTCTATAAATGTATCCTCATGCCTCAAGCAAAAGGAATTTTAGCACTTAATCTAAGCTAGTTATAGGATTGATATCTTGTGCTTGGCGAGATGAAAGTCTTCACTCTTAGTAGCTTATAGGTGGAGGAATTGTGAGGCAAGTGTTATGTTATAAAGATGATATGGACTGCTCTAATCCCACTATTGGGTTTTGACGAGCTTGTTGTACATGTATTTGAAATGGCGACAATATTAATGACAATCTTTTTTGTTCTTGCATTGATTCTTGTGCATTCCACTATTGTTATATTGTCTATCTGGTATTTCAATTATATATGCATGTGGTTTACATGTTGGTTACATGTTTATGAACTAATTCATTTTCATGTAGCTCGTGTGTTGACTTTGAATCTTTGCTCTTAATTCGATATTAATGTCAGTGGTTGATTTGAACTAATTTGCAGTTAATTTCTAGCACCTCCCCTTTATATGTGTCTTGGATAGTTTTAGCTAATTGATTCTTCCTTAAGCCGTGTTGTTTCTCATGATGTTGTTGGTATGTTCTTATATAATGTTTTGCAAGCCATCAATGGATATTTGATCTCGTTCTCATCCTTCTAACATCTTGCATTTGGTTTCACACTTATCTCTACATTTGAACCCAAAATAAATACACACATATAATGGTAGTCGGGGTGGTATTCGAATGCGGCCCCTATCCCAAATAGTGTGAAGTCTAATTCAAACTTCACATCAGGGAGACCCCCTAGTGTTGGCATATTTTCCAACACCATCAACACTTTTGGCACTAGAAGGAGGGCCAAATGATAAGATGACATTGTGGAGCCTAGTTTGAATATTTAATGTTGAAATGGCTTCCTCCCAAATCTTAATCTTCAGATGTTTTTCTAAAAGAGTAAATCTTACAATCCTCGTGGAAATAATTCATAACTTGTCAGAATTCAAGGCTGATGACAAGCGTCGAACAATTTTACTTGGACATGTTTTTCAATCTATTCAATCTTGTCATTCTAATGGTATCCATTGTAAATATGTCAATGGCAGACTATTCACCCTTACACTTGAAGGTCATGTCAAGCAATGTTGTCACACATTACCAACCGCTTCTATACATTCGTTCAAGCAACTCATCAAGGAGCTTTGTGAAGCTTTTGATGAGTATTATTGTCAAGATGTGTATAAAAGGATCACTCATCTTAGAATGAAACCAGATGAATCATTAGAGGATTTTGCTAATAGGTTTCTTCATCTTTGTTATGAGTTTCCCAAAGAATATTTGGGTTGGGAACTCATGGATAAAAAGTTATGGCGTTTCGTTCGAATCTCTTTGAAACAACTTGAATCTGAATCCCCTATTGAAAATGAACCATCTTATAATGATGGTGATCTTCATATCACAAATCTAACAAGTCTTAACCCAAATGTTGTCTTTCCAACTTGTTTCAATTACAAGGCACCTCAAAACTTGAAGGAGGAATCCGTTGCCCACATTGTTTCCTTTCCTCCTCCCTTTTCATTAACAAACAAAGTGGTCTCTTGTGTCGATGTTGAAGTTGGGAAATCTGAAGTGATCTGAGTTGGCTCAATGCCCGGATTTAACCAAGATCTTTTACTTTCTTGATGTTGTTAGAATTGCATTTAACATAGTATAAGTGAACATATAGGCACGCTATAAAGAAGAAGTAACATGACAATCATCAGCAATATAAAACTCAAGATGTTGATAACGGAGTTCATCCAGGAGGGACTATGTCTCCGGGCCCTCATGTCAAGATGGTGTAGGCAGCTGCATTAAGTGTTGGAAAGAATGATTATGTACATGCATGTGTTTTCTCTATCATACAAGGAATATGCCCTCACACAAGAGTGGCTCCAAGAGATGTTCCGTTGCAAGAACTCTCATTCAAAAAAGGACTCCTATCAGTATGACATAATTTCACATATGACAATAATGAGCATCCCATCAATCATGGCATCAAAGGGATCTCAATTCATACATACATGACTACAACATGAGTATCCCATCAACATGACAACAAAGGGATCTCAAACAAAACATGACAACAAGTACATCCCACAGATGATCCCGCGTCACATCAAGCAAGAATCATGAAACAAGTAAGAAAACAAGATCCGACATCAAACATCAAACATGGATCTATGCAACACAATGCATCTCATAGCAAAAAGGTACATGAAGACACTACATGTACATCACATCCTGGCGCCATCTGAAGAAAAGGATGTCAAATTGTTGAAGCTGGTCATACCATCAATTTCATGGCATCGGATCTCATGGAAAGGACTGCTCACACATCGAATGCTAACACTTGCACTCCACTTTAAAAAGTGGCCGAAAAATGAAATGATAAAATGGAAAATTGAATGCACCATCAGATTTGTGGCGTCGAATTGCGTAAAATCGACTGTCAAATTTCTGAATTCTAAGAAAGTGGAAATATGGGGCTACAGGAATGTTTTAGATTCCCCCTAGATTCCTCAATGATTCCCTCCTACGGGTCATCTGAAGATCAGCTGCTCAGATCAAAATTCTGACTACACCATCAAGTTCGTGTCACTGAGAGGTGTAAGATCGACATAAAATTTGTCCAATTTGGACACTAGCAAAATTTCACCCTCCTGAAAATTTCACTCAATCATGGTTCTGTATGTGTTATTCCCAGGGTCATGGTTCCACCTGTAATAAAAAAATTAAAAATGTGTCTCAGTTTCCGTGTCGCGCCCCTTGGCCCCTGCGCACTGAGCAAATGAGGGTTTATATAACGTTCTCGAGCAGAAATATTAATGAAAGGTCGTCTGGCATTGTGGTAAACTTGGCAAATAGTTGAGGAGAGGTCGGGGGATCAAATCGCGACCATTCCAAAAATACGCGTTATACAATTTTTAACCAACAGTTATGTTGATGAGTTGTTGGTTGCATTAAATATGGCACGTTGTCTTTTAAATTTAACAACGATTAATGTGTTGTAATAAATGTTGTGTTTTTGGTGTGCTGTTTGGTTTGGCGGTACGCCACATGGGGTCGTCGCGTGGTTGGCCCCACTAGCCATGAGTTTGACTCCCACCGGCCTCCTCACATGTGTATATAGTAATGTGGTTGGGGTGTGGGTCGGGTCCACAAGAGGTGGCCCGCCCACCCCGTATTAACTTTTGGTTGGTATGGGAGTTGGGGCCGGCGGGGTTCATGGCCCGTCGACCATATTTTTAATTCAAATTTGTTATGCCATGGTTTTGGGTCCGACGAGGTGGTGGGGGTCATGGCCCGCACCCAAATCAAATATATATATATTATATTATATATATATATATTATATATATATATATATAATATATACAATACAATAGTCATATTTTTTAATTTGTCTAATATAATGGATATTAGCCAAATTAACAATCCCACAAATTCACCTGCTTTCAGGAGCTAGGTTGCATGCCCCAAGGTCGGTCAAATTGTAGGACACTTAAACCTGGCCCACAACCCAACTTTGACCAAAAATTTGACTAGCTCGTTCTCCCTCATACGAGCTCGGATTTGAGAGTCATTTGCACCGTTGGAATCAGGGTGACGAGCACTTTGATCTGGTGTTGGTTTGGGAGCAAGCTAGCCACTTTGAATTTTGACCCTTTTTGAGTCCTCTAGGACTTCTGCCTATGTCTGGAGCCACCTGGATCAGTCCTGCCCTCTGAGGATCTTTTGGTCCTCCAAAAGCATGAAAAATAATCTGCAACTTCTATGTACCTTGTCTGCATTACAAGCGTCCTGAAAAGGTCTCGCTTCCATCTCCTTCACCTTTGTTCTTCGGAGCCTTAAGTGATGATCCGACATCTGCAACCTCTACAACCTATAGTACATTGTTTTTGCAAATTACATGCTTGACTTACATGAACAAATAATGACCCAAGCATTCCATACTTTCCACGAGTTTATAACACATACTCGGTGGTCAAGCTTTCATCAAAATGGAAACAATACCCTAGCTACGAAAACAAGGCCAACATATCATTGTTGCTTCAACAAGTGATGGAAAACACATCATCACAGCAACACATGATTTACAACAATAAGGCCAAACACTATTTTTGTTTTGACAGTCATGGAAACACAACATCACTTCCACAGTTTAACATGCAACACAAAATAAGGCCAGGCATCATTATTGCTTAACAGGTGATGGAAAACACATCATCACTTTTACATTTTAAAATGAAACAAATTATTTACAAAAGATCGACCATGACAAGATAACATATCTAGAAACCATTTCTCACTTATCGAGGTGATTGGTTCACCTCCTTGTGGCGCATTCACTAGTCGAACAACCATTTCATCTGGTTCATGCACCGACACTTTGTATTTAAGGTGCTGCTCTGGATGGAGCCTCCAACATGTGGCTCTTTGATGGTAACTTCTGTCACAATGACTGCAATAGGTCTTCTTCCTCCAGATCTACTTAACATGTTTCTTTACCTACTGTTGAGAGGGTCTTTCATGCTTCCTCCTTTTGTGTGTTGTTATTCTTTTCCAACACTTAGAAAATGTATGGTTATGTAATCCACAAAGGTTACATGTTTTTCGACGCCATGTTTTACGTTCATCATTAACAACATGATTATAATCGAAATGAAAATTCAAATATCGAGACTGGTTATACCTTTCCTTGCCCTCTCTGGTGTAAGTATGGCGATGAGAGCTTGCCTCTGCTCTTTCCCTGCAATGGGCACTGCCATGGGATGATGGTGATGTGTTCCCATCATTCTCTTTCCTTGATGATTTCGACAATGTCTTGGAAGAATCTGACACCTTCAAGCATTCTCCTTCGGTGTATCCCAAGCCTGCAAATTGAGCTCTTTGCACAACCTCCAATGGTTGAGTTATGCCTTGGTTATAACGCCAAGTTCTTTTTCCTCCTTGTACCTCATCCTAGTAAGAATCCTCATGTTTGTCCTTGTAATTGCTATCTCCACATCTCCAATATAAATCATACTATGTGAAGATGAAACTGAAAGGAAATCAACATCTTTTGCCTCCACTATCGAGTTGGGAAGAAGTGATGATGGCTGCCCATCATCTGTTGTTGGTGGCTCGTTGTCTGTCTTGGCGGATCCCCCAAGTTCTTTCCCGACATACCCAAGTCCTGCCTAATGGGATAATTCTTCTACTTTGATGGGGTTGACAATGCCTTAGCCATTAATGCCCAAGCCTTTTACTTCATAACCCATTTTCTTCAATAGTTTGGAGCCAATTCATGTGGTATGATTTTCAAAAATAGCGAAATCATCATCAGGACACATACATGAATTTAGAGAATTACTTTTTACCTCACATGGGTCACACTGCAGCTTTTCCAAGGCCTTGTCCTTAGCTTGTAGTTGTTCTAGCAAATTTTGTTTTTCCTCTTTCTCTTCATGTAGAAGCATCTTCAATTCAGCGTTCTCTGTTTGAAGATTATGGCTGTTGTGTTTTAGTTCTTCCAGGGCCTCTTCCGTGGTTTGCAACTGAAGCTACAATTGCTCCTTTTCCTCTGTCTCTTTTTGTAGAGCTTCATACATTATTTCCACCCTTTGGGAAATTTTGAGCATGGTCTCGTACATCGCTTTTTCATCCTCTATCGATGCATGTTCCATTGTTCACGCTTGTAATTCACATCCACGCAAAGATCGCTCTGATACCAAACTTGATCCGAGTTGACTCAACTCCCCGATTTAACCAAGATCTTTTACTTTCGTGATGTTGTTAGAATTGCATTTAAAATAGCATAAGTGAACATATAGGCATAATGTAAAGAAGAAGGAACATGACAATCATCAGCAATATAAAACTCAAGATATTGATAACGAAGTTCGGCCAGGAGGGACTACGTCTCTGGGCCCTGGTGTCAAGATGGTGTAGGCCGCTGCATTAAGTGCTGGAAAGAGTGATGATGTACATGCATATGTTTTCTCTATCATACAAGGAATATACCCTCACACAAGAGTGGCTCTAAGAGATGTTTTGTTGCAGGAATTCTCATTCAAAAAAGGACTCCTATCAGTATGACATAATTTCACATATGAGAATAATGAGCATCCCGCTAATCATGGCATCAAAGGGATCTCAATTCATACATACATGACTACAACATGAGTATCCCATCAACATGACGACAAAGGGATCTCAAACAAAACATGATGAATCATGACAACAAGAACATCCCACAGATGATTCCGCATCACATCAAGCTGGAATCATGAAACAAGTAAGAAAACAATATCCCACATCAAACATCAAACAGGGATCTATACAGCACAATGCATCTCATAGCAAAAAGAAGTACATTCACATTTCATGTACCTCACATCCTAGGGCCATTTGAAGAAAAGGATGTCAAACCGCTGAAGCTAGTCGTACCATCAATTTCGCAATGTAAGATCTCATGGAGAGGACTGCTCGCACATCAAATGCTGACACCTACACTCCACTTTGAAAAGTGGCCGAAAAACGAAATGATCAAATGGGAAATATGAATGCACCATCAAATTTGTGGTGTCAAATAGGGTAAAATCGACTGTTAAATTTTTGAATTCTGAGAAAGTGGAAATCTGGGGTTACAAGAATCTTTTAGATTCCCCTTAGATTCCTCAAAGATTCCCTCCTCCGGGTCATCTGAAGATCTGCTTCTCAGATCAAAATTTTGACTATGCCATCAGGTTCATGTCGCTAAGAGGTGTAAGATCGACATAAAATTTGTCCAATTTGGACAATGGCAAAATTTCACCCTCTTGAAAATTTCACTCAATCATGGTTTCGCCCGTGTTATTCCCAGGTTCATGGTTCCACTTGCAATTAAAAAATAAAAAATGTGTCTCAGTTTTCATGTCGCGTCCCTTGGCCCCTACCCACTGAGCAAATGAGGGTTTATATAACGTTCCCCGGCAGAAATATAAATGAAAAGGTTGTTTGGCATTGTGGTAAACTTGGCAAATAGTTGAGGGGAGGTTGGGGGATCAATTCCCGACCATTCCAAAAATACATGTATATACAATTTTTAACCAATGGTTATGTTGATGGGCTATTGGTTGCATTAAATATGGCATGTTATTTTTTAACTTTAACAACGGCTAATGCGTTGTAATAAATGTTGTGTTTTTGGTGTGCCGTTTGGTTTGGCAGTACGCCACATGGGGTTATCATGTGGGCGGGGCCGTTGGCCGTGGGTTTGACTCCCACCAGCCTCCTCACATGTGTATATAGTAATGTGGTTGGGGTGTGGATCGGGTCCACTAGAGGTGGCCCACCCACCCCATATTAACGTTTGGTTGGTATGGGAGTTGGGGCCGACGGGGTTCATGGCCCGTCGGTGATATTTTTAATTCAAATTTATTATGCCATGGTTTTGGGTTCGGTGGGGTGGTGAGGGTCATGGCCTGGCACCCAAATTAATATTTATTTTTTTATTTTTTTAATACAATAGTCACATTTTCTAATTTGTCTAATATAAGGGATATTAGACAAATTAACGATCCCATAAATTTGCCCGCTTTCGGGAGCTAGGTTTCATGCCCCAGGGTTGGTCAAATTGTAGGACACTTAAACCTGGCCCACAACCCAACTTTGACCAAAACCTTGACTGGCTCGTTCTCCCTCATACGAGCTCAAATTTGAGTATTGTTCACACCATTGGAATCAGGGCAACAAGCACTTCGATCTAGTGCTAGTTTGGGAGCAATTTGGCCACTTTGAATTTTTACCTTTTTTGAGTCCTCTGGGACTTCTGCCTGTGTCTGGAACCACCTAGATCACTTAGCCAATTTTTAATGCCTGTTGAGCCCCTATTTCCTTGTGCAATTCCTGTGATAAATAACCCATATTTAATTGGGAATTCCTTCTTCCATACCTACACAATCCAAATCTAGGTCCTCTTCTGATTGCATGCATGATCTGTACAACTCGGATCATCCTACAACTGATAGTACATTGTCCCTGCACTCTAGTCTCAACTGGTTTTTTCTCTTGATCAACATGCATGAGTTTCTCAAGAGGGAACCTTTAGTTAGCTAGAGTAGCACTGAGGATGCACCAGTGCAATAAATCACTACTAGACCTCTACTAGTTCCACCAACAGTTAGAACTAGTTTAACTAACTATAACTCAGTCAAACTGAGTTATCTAATTACAACTCAAATAAAATCATCCTGGATCCCTAAAATTTAGGGAGAAAATATACATGACTACAAAAAGACTTCCAACTCAAAATTCCTAAGTTAATTAAGTTAACTAAACTTACTTAACTATTTACAAGTTTGTATGAGAATAGAATTCGATTTTAATTCTAAGTTTAATTCAAGGACAAATTAAATTGGAATTTCTTGTTGCCATTTCTCAACACTCCCTCTAAAAAAGAAAGGGGTTATCAGCTACTCCAATCTTGTCTCTGTGAAACTCAAATTTACATGTTGACAATGCCTTTGTCAAAATGTTAGCATCTTGCTCCTTCGTGGGAACGTACTCCAACAACATAATCTGCCTCAATACAAAATCTCTGAGATGATGATATCATATATCAATATGCTTGGACCGATCATGAAAAACTGGATTTTCATAGATTTTGATACAACTCTAATTATCGTAGTAAATCACAGTTGGATACATTTGTTGACCAAACAAGCCAACCAAGACCTTCCTCATCCAGATGGCCTCACATGATGCCTGACTTGCAGCCATGTACTTTACCTCTGCTGAACTAAGTGCAACCGATCTCTGTTTCCTGATGTACCAAGAAACTATTGTTGATCCAATACTGAAGATCCCTCTTAATGTGCTCTCCCTATTGGATGGACTCCCAACCCAATCTGCATCAGTGAATTCTTGAAGCTTCACTCCCTTTGTCTGTTTATACCACAATTCATACTTAGTAGTGCCCTTGAGGTATCTCAACACATGCTTTGTCGCCTTTCAATACAGCTTGGTAGGCCTAACCATCGCTCGACTAATTCAGTTAACTGCATAGCACATATTTGGTCGTGTGTTCACCAAATACATGAGTGAACCCACAAGCTGCCTGTAAATAGTATCTTCCACTACTTCCCCTGAAGTAGCATCCCCCTTACTCTAGTTATATAATAGAGGAGTCTCCATTGGTTTGTTTCTCTCCATGCAGAATCCCCTAAGTATCTCGTTGGCATACTTGCCCTGAGACACAAACAGCTCCCCATCACCCTGCCATACTACCATGCCCATAAAGTAATGCATGAGCCCGATGTCCTTCATCTCAAACTCTCTTGCAAGGTCCTCCTTGCAAGACTTGATGAGTTGATCATCACATGTCAAAATCAAATCATCGACATATAAGACAATGATCAACAATTTACCTTCCACCACTATGTGGTACAGGTTCACATTTGTTTCACTCTTGGTGAAGCCCAACTCGGTGAAGTAGCTATCAATCCGGGTGTACCAAGCACGGGGTGCTTGCTTCAGCCCATACAACGCCCTCTTGAGCCGACACATATGCGACTCACAGTCAAAGGTCTCAAAACCTTAAGGATGCTCTATGTACGCCTCTTCCACAATTGTGCCATTAAGGAAGGTTGTCTTTACATCCATCTGATGTATCTCCCAACCCATCTGTGCTGATAGTGCCAATATAGCTCTGATTGATGATTACCATGCTACAGGAGCAAAGGTTTCATCATAGTCAATTCCCTCTACATGTGAAAGGCCACAGGCGACAAACCTAGTCTTATGCTTCTCCACACTATCATTTGCAGCTTGCTTTACCTTGTGAATCCATCGAGAGCTCACCACTAACTTTTCCTCTGGTCTTGGGACCACATCCCAAACATTGTTACGAACTATGGAGTCATACTCCTCCACCATGGCATCAACCCAAACTAGTTGTTGCATTACCTCCTCAAAGGAAGATGGCTCTATCTCAACACATCCACTCATAAGAGCCATGTATCCAGTGTACCTCTCTGGTGACCTCCTCTTCCTACACTAGAGTTTGGGTGCTCCCACATTCTCCCATGCATCATGCAATAATTTGTGAGCCTCTCTGGTGCGCTTTCGCCCATCTCTAGAAGACTCTTCCTGAGTGGATGTCTCCACTCCCACATCCTCTGCATGTGGTTTCTCCACATCAATTTGAGGCTCCTCAAACTTAGGAGCTAAAAGATCCTCAATCGCATGTAACTAAAGCTCCCTCTCAAGGGAAACTCGCATGGCCTCCTCCTCATTGAATCTGACATCCCTGTGAACCACTTTCATCTTGTTGGTTGGCAAGTACACCCGAAAGTTGTGAGGTGTATCAGTGTACCCCACAAATATCCCCAACTTTGTTTTCGGCTCAAGCTTCTTCCGTGCATATTTGGTCACATGGAAATATACTGATGACTTAAAAATCTTGAACTGACCAACATCTAGCCTCTTACCAGAATAAGCCTCCTCTAGTGTCTTCATCCCAAGAGTTTGATGTGGGCTATGGTTATGCACATAAATTGTTCTGTTGCATGCCTCAGCCCACAAGTGTAGTGGTAGGCCCTAATCATGCAACATAGCTCATGTTGCCCCTACAATGTTTTTGGTCTTCTTATCAACCACCCCATTCTGTTGTGGGTTATGGGGTGTCGTCAACTCCTGTTTAATCCCTTCTTCTTAACATAAGTTCTTAAATTCATTTGAGACATACTCACCACCGTTATCACTCCTAAGAGCTTTAACCTTCTTTCAAGACTCTTTCTCGACCAATGCTTTAAATTCACAAAACTTTGTGAAAGTTTGATCTTTCTTTTGCATGAAAAATATCCAACATTTATGAGAAGAGTTGTCAACAAATATAACATAATACCTATGTTTGGACGTGGATGTTGTCGAGAATGGTCCACACACATCTAAATGGAAAGGAATCCTTGGTGTATTTTCCCAAAGTACACCCCTTGCATGTATCAAATTTCTCTAATGTACCTTTGGGAAGACTACTAGAGATCTGTTGCATGATTTTCAAAGCCCCGTGATGCAATTGACCCAATTGTCTGTGCCACAACTCGTCAATGTCTCGGCTCTTCTCCTTCTCTACTTTTGTGCTCAAAGAAGCACAATTCTCTACCTCCAGCTTATAGATATTTTTAACTCGAATCCCTATCTTATTTACTTGACCTGTGTCTATGTGTCAAAGGAACACCTTTCCTTTTCATAAGATAACATTATAACCTCTATCCTCAAGCATGGTGACCAATATTAAATTCTTCTTCAACCCAAGTACATACATAACATCCCACAAGGTGAGAGGAGCACCCTGTTCCCTCTAAAAAGTAACCGTGCCCAATCCAATAGCATTATACCTCCTATCGTCACCCATCTCGATATGCATCTGGAGATCTTTCTCCTCTAGGTCACTGAACAACTCCTTGACACCATTCATGTGGAATGAAGCTTCACTATTAAGGTACCATACACTACCCATCATTGATGACACCATGCATTCAATGAGAGTAAAGTCCAATTCAGATTGAGAGGCCAAAGCCTCACTCATCACTCCTCCCGAGGAATTCTCCTTGGACTTCTAGAGTGGACAATTTGTAGCAAAATGGCCCAGCTCATGATAATGAAAGCACTTAACTTTCGTCGTGTCTTTCTTCTTACCTCCATGGAAAGAATCCAATTTGGAATGGGATGCCTTCCCTTTCACTTTCCCTTTACTTGCCTTACCTACTAAGGCACAATTTTCCTCATCATCAGTCTTTGATGAGGAACCATCTCTAGTGTTCCTTCTAATCTCCTCCTTCATCAAATCCGACCACATTCATTCCCAATCTGGAAGCTTCTCCCTCCCATTGATAGAGTCCTGATAGTGATTCTAACTCATGGGAAGGCCTTGGAGAGCTAGGCTCACCATATCATCCTCGGTAACAGTTATTCCAACACTTCCAAGATTATAATGAGAGTGATTGAACTTGTTCAAGTATTTTGGAATGGTCTCTCCGTTCTCCATCTTGATTTTTCAAAGTTTGTCTTTCAGTGCCAACTTCCTATGCTCACGCTTGTTCTGGAATATGTCCATTAATGCTTTCCACATTGCATACAGAGTTTCCTTCCCATGGAGACTTGAGAAAATGTGGTCTCAAACTCCCTCGAGGATTATCTGCATCACCTTTGCCACACACTTCTTCCATTTGGCCAGATTATGTGCATCTGATGCTACTGCTTAGGAATGTCTTAATCAACGAATTACTTCAAGCCATTATCCTCCAGCACATCTTGCATTCTATCCTTCCATGCTATATAATTTGAGTTGCCTTCCAAGGCATGCTCAAGCCGCAAACCATAGAACGCCATCTCTTAATCCTGAAGTATGTATTGCAAATTTGAATTTAACCTGTAACCCAAAACTCAAAACTCTGAAATCTCATCTAGTATATTGTCTTCAACTCGGATACCATGTAGATTTTCATGTAGATTCAGCATCTCATGTAATGTACTAAAACACAAGACAAGAATCTACTCTACCTTTTAAACAATAGAAACCAATGATCGATGAAAACAATAGTCGACAAGAGGAAGATAATCAAAGACACATAACATAATTGTTTCTCTAGGGAAAGCCACTGCTCAAAACCCAAACTATCTATTACATTAATCAGAAATATAAGTGATAATACAAAGCTTGTTCTCACAAGAACAATTCCTCGCAAGTATGATCAACTCTCTGCATCACAAGCCCGCACTGACCAACACTTAGCCAATTTATGCTTCCTGTTGAGCCCCTATTTCCTTACGCAATTCCTGTGAGGAATAGCCCATATTTAATTGGGAATCCCTTCTTCCATAATTGCGCAATCCAAATATAGGTCCTCTTCTAATTGCATGCATGATCTGTGCAACTCAGATCATTCTACAACTAATAGTACATTGTCCCTGCACTCTAGTATCAACTTGGTCTTTCTCTGAATTGGCATGCATGAGTTTCTCATGAGGGAATCTTCAGTTAGCTAGAGTAGCACTGAGGATGCACAAGTGCACCAACTCACTACTAAACCTATACTAGTTCCACCAACAATTAGAACTAGTTTAACTGACTATAACTCAATCAAAATGAGTTATCTAATTACAACTCAAATAAACTCATCCTAGACCCCTAAATTTTAGGGAGAACATATACATGACTACAGAAAGACTCCCAACTCGAAATTCCTAAGATAATTAAATTAATTAAACTTAATTAACTATTTACAAGTTGCTATGAGAATAGAATTCGATTCAAATTCTCAGTTTAATTCAAGGACAAATTAAATAGGAATTTCTTGTTGCCATTTCTCAACATCTCATGGATCCATGTACCTTGATCTGCTCGATCAATCTGTTGTGCCAACAGTTTCATCAAATCCTCTTGATTTTCAATTTGTTGGTTCAAAAGGTGATCAAGTACAAGATGGTTACATCCCATGGGTATAAGAGCAAGAAGATGAAGACACATTCCATCTCTCTTCCCTCTTTCAAAATTCTCTATGTCAAGATGGTGTTTCTTCATACTTGGCTCATCAAGAATCTTGTGATCTTGGCAATCAGTCAAATGAAGTCAAATATCTTAACCAAGATAAAGGCTTGGGCAACCATTATTATAACGACTACGTCTCCATAATTGTTATGATAATTTCCCAAGTACATCGACTGTCTTTTGGTTTCTCAGGAAGACTTGGATTTGCAAGGCTTAAATCTAGAATTTGATTTGATAATTAAAGAATTTCTCATAGGAATATCTTCCACAACCTACTGTCTCTTGTGTCATGACGTAACTAATGATGAAAATATGTCATTCTCTTCGAATTTATGATCTAAAGAGTCAAATTTTGAGTTGACACTGGGTGATGAGGTCATACATGATGGAGAAGAAAACCATGTAATCATTAAGCATCTACTCCATGGTTTTCAATCTCCAAATTTAGATGGAATTAAACCTTTGGTTCCGGTTGTTCATGAAATATTTCCAATCTACACATATTCAGATACCAAACCAAAAGAACCTTATGACTTGACTAATCTATTTTTTGGATTCAAAACAACTGATCAAACCAATTATCCCAACAGTTGCCATCCGATTAATAATGATCTTGTTGAAATGACCGATGATAGTTGTCTTTGTGCAGTTTTTGATCTGACCAATCCCTCAAAATTTGACCACTCATCATTTGAAAGTTTAGGAACTTGTCAAGGAGTCGATGCACTTCAACTTTCGTCGATGGTTATGTCATGTTCTCTTGATGTTGATAGGAACCTTGAACTAGGTTAGATTAGCATTTTCTACAAGATTCTTTTCTTTGAATTCTTTCACTAAATGAAAGCCCATTCCTAAAATATTTTTGGCATTTTCAAGTTTGTCTTCCTAATTCTCAAGCTTGGGTTTATGATTGGATACGATATTCTTTTTTGGTTAATTCATCTTCATCCAAATCTCTTGTATTAAATCTAGGGTTGGAGCGCATATATTTCATGGATGTAAACCACCTTGAAACTTGTCATCTTGATGATCATCAACTAAAGGATTTGTTTCTATTAAACCCTTTCGTGAATAATCATATTTTCACCTCTCTTGTGCATGTCACAAAGCCAATCATTTTTGTTCTCACGCAATCTATCATTTTTAGTGTTAGTAAATGTGTGTGCCATTTGGTGGATCAAAATCTTCATGCTGACACATTAATCCTCAAAGAAGACATGAGTATTGAATTTCATATGAAATTTATTTTTCTCAGAGAATCTTCTAATATCTTGTTAGCTTGTTCCCATTATCCATTTAATCCTAATTGGTTTTTTGGGCCTAATATATCAACAACCATTTCGAATTCCTTATATTTGCATGTTATTGGTTCAGTTTGTAACCAGGTTCAATGTGATGATCTGTTATGTTTTGAGGAAGAAAATGATGGATTCTCAACTCATTTTTCTGCTGATTTTCGATGTTTTTCATGTGAAGAGGAATATTTTACCATCTGAATCATTGGGAATATTTCTTGAATTGACTCATCCATATGTTTGAACAATGGATGATCTTATGTGTTAATTGACCGATGTGATCATAATACTAGATTTAACAATTGTCTTTCAGTTAATCATTTTCGCACCAATACATCTAATGATGGTTATTTTACATTTGTTACTCACATCAAGCCAATATACTCATATGAGTCACAATCTCACTTCTCAAATACTTGTCAAGAAGTTGACCGATCTGATCATAATTCTAGCTTTAACAATTGTCTTTCAGTTAATCATTTTCCCACGAGTACATCTAATGATGGTTATTTTACATTTCTTAATCACATCAAACCAATATATTCATATGAGTCACAATCTCACTTCTCAAACACTTGTCAAGAAGTTGGGGCACTTTAGCTTTCATTGATGATTATGTCAGGTCCTCATGACCTTGACTAGGTTTCTGAAGAAGATCATATCAAATCTCCCTCGCAAGATTCCCTCCAGATCTTGATTACGCTGATTGAAATCTCATCTTTCCAAGAATTTCAAGGTTTTCAAATTGGTTGTTTCGAATATCATTATCAAATTGTTGATTTGTTAGAGGAATGTTATCTAGAAAGCTTTGTTGTTAGTAATAAGTTTCAATCTTATCTTGTACTTGTTGCAAGAGAAAACCCGGATGGATTTATGTTTCCAAAATGCCTTCAAGGTATTCATATCATCATTCTATCCATCGAAGTAGGATTGCAACTTTGTTATAGCAAGATTTTATAGCACACTTTTCTTCTTGCAAATGTGCCTTTCTTTCGTATGTGCAAGTGATCCAGGCAAGTTTTTTTATTGTTTCACATTGTTTTATATTGTCACTAATTGTTGACTTCTTCCTACTTGCAGGTCAGAGGCAGCTCCTGTGGCTACATTGGAATTTTGATTTTACCTAATTCCAACCTTTTTCCTAATTAGATTAGGATTTAGGATTGTATTGGAATACTTTGGAATTGTTGTTTCCTATGTAAATACATGCATCTGCTTTACCTTTCATTTTTGAATTGGTTACATAGGTGTTCTAAAACTCTCACTTGCATCTTTCATGTTATTTACCTTTATTTTCTTCCCTTGCATTGCATTACATTATGCATCTTCTTCTCGTTTGGATCTTGTCCTTTACATGTCTATGAAAATTTTTATATAATGTTATCACGGAGAGCTTCATCATCTACCTTACTTGCCTTATTCATACTACTTGAATCTCAAAACAGTTTTCCTATGCACGGTTGTTGTGTTCACTCCAAGGGACAGTCACTTGTAGATATCGACATTGAAACCTAGTATCTTATGTTTATACATGTTTAATGTTACTAACGAGGAAAATATGATTGGATACTAGTGGGGAACTCTAATAAGTTTATAAGACCAACATCTCCAACCTAAAGTTTGTTTCCATTCTAGTTTTGGTAATCCATATTTTGGTTCTCATTGTCCACTTGTCGGTCAGATACGTGATATAGAAATATAGCATGAGGACACACCTAACTCATATTTTCATTTTTTTCAAATAAGAAACAACCTCTCTTGCCCACAGAATAATTTGGGATCCCTCTTCCAATATGTCACAATGAATGCTTAATAAAATGTCAAAATCATAACGAAAATAAAATAAAGGGTGAAACAAGAGAAAGGCTTCATGTGTAGAGAGGCGATGCAAGCAACTTCATCGGGGTATTGAACAGGCATGCTGGCAGCGAAGCAATGCTTGTGGTTTCTTGAGTGACTCCACTGGGGTATTGAACAAGCCTATTGGCAGTGGAGCAACAACAAAAACCTACTTTAAAATTCTGAATATAATAAGCCCTCTATTGTGTTCTCTATATCACTGGTGAAGATTGACAATGTGTGATCTCTTGATGTGGTATTAAAGAATAATAGGACCTAACTGTGGAACAGATGGATGGCATATCCATAAATTCTCAAGTAACTCAAGTGGTACCGATTTTTTGGCCAGATAAATCGATCTTGCGGACAAGGCCAATCTCCCTAGTATCAAAAGATATCTAGCAACAAGCAGGACAAGCAAATCTATCTTTCTCTAAACATATATGATTCATAACAAAAACTATAGAGGTGTTTAGACCCTACCTTAAGTCCAACGCTAGTTTGTAGCAACCATCCTTCAATCATCCAAAAGAGTTTCCTTTTGAGAACCTGCAATCACAAACAAGCACACATCAAATAACACCTACATAGCTAATGTCATAAATCATGTTCATTATGGTGATCAAGGAATCCATAAAATAAACATAAAACACAGCGTATTGAGAAAAACAAACTTATTTGTATTAACTTGAAATAGAAGAACCTTACAACCTTTTCAGCCTTGATGTTGTACAAGCTCTTCCCAGGGTCCGAAACAGGAATCTCCTTTACTTTGACAAGCCTCACACTCTTCCAAATGAAATCAAGAGACTAGTATATCTTCCTCACAAAGCTCAAATAGAAGACTAAATTCCAGCGCATTTACCTCAAAATATTCAGCTTTTTAACCTCCCTAGGAACCACCAAGGCTTCATTTTATAGTGCAAAGAAGGAGGTTTACAATCCACCTATGAAGGATAGAGTCTCCTTCAAAGGGATAAGCTCCTCACACATCAAGGGGTTAGCTCCTTAAGGTATGGGATGCATGAACCTTAAGGGAGCGAACTTGCCACCTCAAGATTCCTTCCAGAAGCTTCTAGAAATGACTCAAAGTGAGTTTTAAAGAATATTCTTGTGCCTTTTTAACTTTTACAGGGGTCCGCACCGATAACACAGAGACAGAGCGGTCAGGTGCGTAGGGAACATGACCATTAGGTGCGGGACCGTAGGTAATGCTAAGAGAAAGTGTGGAACCAGAGTTTTAAAGACTTTTAAGGGCTTTCTCTTATTTTCAAGGCTTGATATGAGGAATTGAGGCATAAGACTTGCAAAGGAGGAAAGTATGAGTGACAATGGACTCATACAAATTGCAGAATGCCAAGGTGACAATTTTTTGTGCCACAAATTGCCCCCTAAATTGCGAAGTCTGTAATAGATCAAGATAGAGTTTGTCATCTATGAAGAGTGAAGTACTTTATCGTTTCAAGGATCATCATGTGGACACCCTAGTTGAAACCTGTAAAAACATTCAATGCAAAATATATATATGTGAACATATCATCGCTGAGGTAGGCATTCTCATACTCAGATCAAACTGCCTAAAAACTGACTAAACTGTTCTGATAAAGGAATGATTTTGTAATACATCAAGAGTATAGACATATGTAGACACAACATGGGTGCAACCATCTGTTTATGAATAGTCCACTGTATAATGAATAACAAAATTCCTCGCAACCTAGATGGTAGAAACTAGATCCAGGGTCTTGATTTCTACTTCCTGAACTAGTATGATTCTATCCATGTGAATGAATGTGTCGAAGTCGAACATGGTAGAAACCACTTGATTACTAGTCAATGATGTGAACTGTTAACAAGTGTGAGAGAAACCACCAATAATGTCAATGGCTCTCAAAGTACTCAGTACAATCCATGAAATGTGAATAGATGAGCTGATGTCGAACATGTCATAGAACCCTTTGATCGAAGGTCAATGATGCAACCTATCGTCGAAGGCGAGAAACCTGGCATTAGGGCATGCAGATTCCAAGGTACTAACAATTCCTAGATCATCTTTCTAGATAATGAGCTGAATTCGATAGAAAGTGATCCGTCGTAGGCAATCCCACAACACGAAATCATAGATCAAGTTTTGAAGAAATATATTTGGCAAGGACTAACTCACGGATGGTCAAAATAGATAATAGATATTTTGCAGATGAATGGTTTATTTGAACTTATCTCTTGAACACATAACGACACTACAGATGGTTTGCTGACAATTGACCCAAAGCTAATACCTAGAAACCGGCTGAAGACTTTCAATATGGTTTGATTAACTATTAGGCAAAGGATTTCCCAACCTCGGTGAATAAAAGTGTTGTGTTCAAGAGTGGTTAATTGCTTTTCTAAAACACAAAGTGTAACAAACGTGTTCATTTTTCTCTCTTTTCCCCCACCATTTCTGGCAAGTACCTTTTTATTTTTGACAAACTTGACAAGGATAACATTTTCTTGTTTATAAGCTCATCCTTCGGATGAGTCCAACTTAGTTTAAAATTTGAACCCTAAGAACGAGTGGTTCGCTCCTGTTTAAAATTGAACAGGTCCTTTACTGTTAAATTTTAATGAGCCCAATATAGGAAAAACTCGGTGTTTTTCAATTTTAGGGAGTCAGAAGAAAAACTTAACGAAACTCCATAGGTGTCCTTTTCGTAAATTTGTGTCCCCCAAGCACGAAAAAGTATAAAATAATACTTGATAGAACCGCTCGACCATTACGATCAAGGAGTATTTGCATAATTAGTGGCTCCGACCTGAAAAAGTAAAAAAGCGATCAAAGACACGTAGTTTTATAACCAATATCGAACTTGAAACGACAAAAGTTTGACGATCTTTTCATGTTTATACGGTCATGAAAGAGCTGCAAGTGGACCATCCTTTTAATTCCGTTTTAATGAGTTTAAAAAGGAAAAACTCGACAATCTTTTCATATTTTACGAGTCAGAAAAAGCTTAAAGAGGAATCCTATGTTTCATTTTTTCGTAAATTTTGGGAGACTCCGAAAAAGTGAAAAAAGTATGCTCTATGTTGAAAATGATCAATTTTCCCTCAAAAATCCAATATTCTGCACAAAAACTCAAAACATTACTCATACCTGTTTAAGATAAATAAAAATGCATCAAAAAGTTACCTTTTTAAAGTGAAAAATAAATAAATTAAAAATTCATTTATTTAAAAAAACTTATAAAAAGGGCTTTTGTAAATTCATTTTTACCATTTGATTTTAGAATGAGAAGTGAGAGCTTTTGGGTAAGAAACTTCCTGTGAAGATTGCTGAAAATCCGTCCATTGGAATCGAAAACTGCCAGCTTCAGGTAACCCACATCATCCTTATCTTGCATTTCAACCATTTACATTTCATTTTAGGGCTTTAAAATTGATTTTTTAGAGAGAATTTCATTTAGAAAAATGCTCGCGGGGTCCACAGGTGCAACATGCAACCCCTGCAGACCCCGATTTTTTTCTACAAAGAAAAAAGTCGTGGGTCCGCACCTATTGATTATGATGAGTGCGGACCTACGGACTATCTGTAACCAAGTGGGTGCAGACCCCATGAAATAGGTTTTAAATTTTCAAATTTCTCCATTTCCGCCCAAAAAATTTTGAACTAAATTGTTCTAATACATCTTTTTTGCAATGTAGGACATACAAAATGCTTATTTGGCGGGAACGCGAGCATGAGGATGTGGATCTTGCTGCATTAATTCATCCACCCATAATACGGGCATTGAAAGCATGCGGACTGTTTAAATTTTGGGCCATACCAGGCATGAGGGCCCAAGTAGACTTCTTGCAATGGCTGGTAGACAGGTGGAACATACAGGACCAGTGTTTCATGATTGGTGGCCACCGGCTTGAAATTGAGCTAGAGGACGTATATTTCTTAACTGGTTTTCCCAAGAGAGGCGAACGATTATCTCTTTTTGGGACTAGGCCAGGTGGCCAGTCTGTCGCTAGTCTTTGATTGGAGTTTTGCAATGATCAAACAGAGGACAAATGGATCGATATTAAAAATATCGCCCATCCTGAACTTAAGTTTATTGTGTTCACTGTCACCAGACTATGCGGGAATGCAGCATTGCATGTAGCTACCGGATCTCAGATGCGAATGGCAGTAGACTGTTATCGAGGTACCATCTTCAACTAGTGCGAAGCTGTGTTGGCGAATGTAAAAGGCCAACTAACTAAAGCAAAGAACGGACAACTAAAAAACTTTGGATATGGTTTCCTGGTTATGTGCTTTGGTCTAGAGAGGGTCCTTATGTTGGTCCCACAGCAGCTTTCCGTTGAGGTTGGACTTCCTCGAGAGCCTAGGATAATGTGTTGGGTTGCAGTAAATCCCCATCATCCTTAGGAGGGTTCAGAGGTTGTTTGATTTCTGCCTGAGTATTTTCGTTGGTTGAGAAACCAACTTTTCATGATTCAGGATTTTCCATATGCTGGGATGGATTATCGCAGTGACCCAGACATGACTCTTCCACCAAGAGAGTAGTGGGATGATTCAGATAAAATCATTTTCAACATTTTTCTAAGTTTTAACTAATTTTTTTGTTTTTTTAAATCATCCAAAACTGACAATAAAAAGTTTTAAATGCAGATGTGGGTCCACGACGACCAGCCGCTCTCCAACCTTATGAGACGAGACACCCAGTTGCAGCAGTACCAGCCCCACAGACCAATCTACAGAGATCCTGACCAACTTGGAGAATCATCTAGAGTGTTTGACAATAGATATTCCAGAGACTGGCATAGATGATATTCCACTTAGGTTACAGCGATATGTGATTGGGGTCCCAGGACCTTTTAGGAGATTCCTTTGTAGGGTGGCCCGAGCAGTGGTTTCTTATTGTGATCATCACCAGGGATAGGATGATCGCTTTTGTAGACTCACCGACATTTGTCTTTTGTTATATATTTTTCTGATCATAGGTGGTTTTCAACCGAGATCGAAGACATGTATATTGACACCACTTCTTGCTATGAAATATCATTTAACGGATTCTTGTATAACATGTATGAATGTTATAAATACTGTTTTGGTATGCAAATGTCTTTGGAGCCATACAAGAAGCAAACGCATCTTGCTAATGGATAAATAACTGGGAATATGCTGTAGTCAACCTAATCAAATTCCGTTCCAAGAGACGAACTCTAAAAAAAATCTCAAATAACACTGATTTCCAAATGCAATAAACCCTGTAACTATAATACAACGAGTTCATAATCTAACCTAACAATCAAACTCTGAATCCCAAATGAGATGGATTTAGATAATAACTCAATCACTGCACTATACTCTGCAATGTTATTCGTTGTTTGACCGAAGCTTACCCCATGCATAGATACTAACTCATCAGAGGGTGAATAGTTAACCCAAGCTGCGGAAGAAATGTTCTGTGTATTACTACAAGCACCATCAGCAAAACCAATGTATGTTTGAAGAGACGTCGACATCTATAATATCAAGAGTAAAATCAAGATAAGCAGGAATAATGATAAAACCACTCTTTAAACTAGGCACACTTTTCTAATCTAAAACACACAAGCTATTAATCTAACACAAATCTCCACACCAAAATTTAAACATAATATCTCTTCAGATAAAGCCCATTTCTGGGTTTACCCAAAGAGACACCGTCAAAATCTACCAATTCATAGGCCCCTTTTGCCAGCTTTCACTTAACAATATAAGGACCATGCCACATAGGTACAAATTTTCCAGCCCCTAGCTTATTGTTTGCTTGATCGTATAGTAAAACTAGGTCTCCTTCCGAAAAATTACGAGGTGTAACATTTTGGTCGTACTAAGCTTTTATTCGTTTCGCATGAGTCTCGATTGCTAATGCAGCATCGCGTCAATTCCCATCTAACTGAGCTAAGTACAAAAAACGTTTCTCCTCTTCAGAAGTGGCTGGGAGTAATTCTATGGCTATTTTCAATGACGAAATTTCGCATTCAATGGGTAACACTACTTCCAAATCGTAAACCAGTTAAAAAGGAGTGAAACGAGTCAAAGTTTTTACTGAGGTTCGATATGCCCAAAGTGTTGAAAATAACATGTTATGCTAATTCGACCTATGAATACCAATGATTTGTTGGATCATAGTGACTAAAACTTTATTGATAGCTTCAACCAGACCATTAGCCTGTGGGAAATATCGAGTAGAATTATCGTGACGCATGCCAAGTTGATCTGTCAGTTCAGTCATCATGATGTTTCGAAAATGACTTCCATGATCAGTAATAATAGCTTGAGGAACACCGAATCTAGCAATTATATGATTGAAAACGAAAATTGTAGCAGTTTTGCCGTCTGCAGAAAATGTAGGCATCGCCTCAGCCCACTTAGTAAAATAATCTACCGCTAGGATGATATACGCATGCCCCCTGGCCGAATGAGGATTACATGTAGTAAAGTCAATACGCCACTTTGCGAAAGGACCGACAACAATTATAGGGTGGAGAGGAGCGGGTGGAGCATGCATCTTACGATCAAAAATTTGACAATTGTGGCATTTATGGGCTACATAGATACAATCTTTGAATAAGGATGGCCAAAAATAACCAGCGCGCAATATATTTTGGGCTATGGCATACCCAGACATATGAACGCCACATGCTCCAGAGTGACAGTCATTCAGAACCTTTTCAGCTTCTTCATCAGTTAGACAACGTCGGAAAATAGAATCTGCCCCACGACGATAAGTGTATCACCAATAATATTGTATTGTTGGGATTGGAAACATATTTTCCATTGTTGAGATCGTGAGATTTCAGGCTGAAAGATTGGGTTTGGAGATAAACAATAATATCTCCATACCATGGATCAAGAGTACTAATAAGAAACAAGGATTCGTCCGCAATGGGATCTTCCGCCACGGTTTTAGTATCAGTAGGTGGGAAATCACACATCAGTTCCGCAAAAACCAAAGATTTCTTTGCCTTCGAGTTTTCAAATTCCAAGTCAAATTCCTGCAGGATAACTATCAATTTGGAATACTTGCCCCCCAGCAATTGTTTGGTCAAGATATACATCATAGGGTTACAGTAAGAAATTACAGTGCTTTTGCGTGATAAGATGTAGTGACGAAATCTTTGGACAAGTTGAACAGCTGCCAAGGCCAATTTCTCCACATGCAAGTATTTAAGCTCAATCGGATTCAGGGTTCGTCTAAGATAGTAAATCACATGTTCACTGCTGAATTCATCTTTCTGAACTAAAACCATCCCAATGGTAGAACGAGAAGCGGCGAGGTACAAAAAGTAATCCTGGTTGTAGTTGGGAGGATGCAATAACGGTGCATGGGTTAACGCGTGTTTAAGTGCATCAAAAGATTTGTCAGCTACCTCATCCCAAAAGAATGAAGTATTATGTTTCAACAACCTGGTAAAACCTTTTATTATCTCGGCGTAGTTAGGAATGAAACGACGTAAAAGGTTTGCTTTCCCTTGCAAACTTTAGAGTTGGCGAAGAGTCAAAGGAGGAGGTAACTTGATGATAGCTTCAACCTTCGAGGGATCGACACAAATGCCAGCTTTTGAAACGACAAATCCTAGTAAATGACCCGTTTCTACACAGAATACACATTTGTGTGGATTCATCTGAATTCGATAATGCCTACATCTCATAAAGATAGCTCGTAAATGAGTGAGATGATCAGCTCTACGTAATGAATGGGCAGGTAAATCATCAAGATAAGGCTGCACAATGTGCTTGATGTCATGAAATGTGTAAGACATAGCCCTTTGAAAAGTTGCTCCAGCGTTCTTCAATCCAAAAGGTAATTTGCAATAAGAAAATGCCCCCCATGGACAAATGAAAGTCGTTTTAGGTTTATCAGCAAGGAGTATGTTGATTTGATTGTAACCGGAAAAACCATCCATAAAGGAGAACATTTTACTGTCGTCATAATCATCAATAATTTGATCGATATAGGGGGTTGGATGATTGTCTTTAGCACAAGCTCGATTAATATCCCTATAATCGATACATATTCTTATCGTTCCTTGCTTTTTGTTAACAGGAACAATATTCGATACCCAATCTGTTAAGGGAATTGGATATATAAAACCTGCTCGAAGTAATTTCTCAACTTCAGCTTTAATAGCAGCAACTTTTCTTGGATGTATTTGACGCAAACATTGCCGAATAGGTTTAGCATCCAGGTAAGTTTTAATTTCATGGACAACAATTGATGGATCAATTCCTGGCATTTCTTCATATGACTAGGCAAACACATCGCGAAATTCTTGAAATAGGGCTTTATAAGTTTGGATTTCATCCTCCGTACAGGAAGCACCCATATGAATGTTTTCATTAATTCCGGGTTTAACTGAAATGTCAATAGGAACCGTTCGAGAGATATTTCCCAAATTTAACTCAGAATCAGGGTGTTGCATTGGATTATGTGGTTCTTTGACATAGTCAGTAGTAAAACTAGATGAAAAATCATTTTCAAAATGATCAAGCTCAAGTAAAAATGAAGATCGATGATGAAGATCTCCCCATGATAAATCAACAGACAAAAGTTCACGAATCTGCTCATCAGTATGAACAGGATCAGAAAATGTTGTTGAAGCTGAGGTTGATATCGAAAGTGAATCCCCATGGACCACATTCATTGAATAGATTTGGTTGAAAAAGACTTAGAAAACGACTGCACAGCCTGATATGCAATTTCAAAGGGACTCAAAGGCATTGCGCTACCAAATGAATCCACCTCAAAATCGAAAGGTACGATCCAAGGGATAGCTGTTTTATTGACATGTTGAATACTATCTGAAGAGGCTGGGTCAGATGAAAAATAAGTCAACTCGTCTATCGTAATGATCTTTCCATTATGAGGAAACTTGATAAGCCAAAAGACCAATGAAACAATAGCAGTCATAGCGTAAGACCAACTGCGACCCAAGAGAAGGTTGTAATTTAGAGGGGCATCAACCACTTTCACATCTAGATTTACAGTTTTGCCTTCGATCCCTATAGGTAAATCCTACAAAATTCCAAAAGGATGGAACCCTTGGCCATTAAAAGCCTTTAGAATCATCGGAGACTAATTGAGTGTCGGAGAACCAAGCGATCTCCAACACTGGATCGACATAATACACATAGAAGCTCCCTCATCAATCACAGTCTAAAAGCAAGGGGTCTGTTTTTTACTAACACTGGAATCTGGAAAGCCATTTGATGGGGTAGGCGGGGTGTATTATTCTCTAAATCGAAGATTATTAGATTCGAATCCTGAATATCAACAACTCCTATAGCAGACAATAGTAATTTACGTTGTACTGAGCATGATTGCAGCACCTCCAAAGTTGACATTGCCGAAGGAGAAATAGTTAATTCTTCAACAATGTTATAATTTTGAGCAACTCTCGCATGTGGATTGAAAGCTGATTTCTGAAGTATACCTTTAGCAGGTGGTTTGATTACTAAGTCAGGGTTAGGCTTCTTGATCTGTAGCGAATCAGAACAAGGAGGAGTCGTAGTTGATGGGTTTGAATTAGAAGATTCTGCTTCTTTACCACCAGCAGGATTTTTACTACCATAATCTTGCGATTGCATCGCAATCTTGACATGAGACATCATCATAATGGGTTCTTCTGAGGCATTTGAGGAAGAACCAATCATCTTACTATCTTGACTCGGAAAAAGATCCTTCAAGATAGCAGGTGTTTGAGAACCTTCGACGATTTTCGCAACCTCTGCTCGATGTGGGCGGTCTCTTGAAAAATGCTCCTCGTCACAAATGAGACAAGGATAGCGAGGTTTACGTTTCTCGTTAGTAGATTCATTTTTATCTGTTTTCTCTTTTGAGTTTTGTTTATTTTTCTTCTTCCCCTTCTTTTTACCACAGGATTTTGATTTGGCCGTAGACGATTCTACAACATGGATATCGGCAGGTATTTCAGCGAAAGAGTCTCCTGTAGGGGAATCTGATAAAGTTATAATATGAGAAGAATTATTTGAAGATTTCTTCTTACTTTTGGGACTAACTAAGCCAATCATACCATTAGTGGCATGAGACCCTAAAGGAGCTGCAGTTATTTGATTGTGTTTCGGAAGGTCGGGGATTTTTTCATGTAGAGTACCTGATTGTGTATAGACAAGGTCAAGGTACTGAGCCTGAGCAATTACTTTCTCTTCAGTAACAACTCCTGCCTTAGCTACATCTTCAGTGATTTTAGGTAATAATGATTTTACAAACCATTCTGCTAAAATTTGATCCGGAATAAAAACTTTCACCAAACGTCGTCTACGTCGCCATTCATGAATATGATCAGAAATATATGTGGACGTGAATTGTTTTAATGAAGTTAACAATTCTGTGCCATTGTCATATATGACAGGCAATTGAAAATGAGTTAAGAAAGATGTGGCTAACTGACTAAAATTATAAAAGGAGCCTCGTGGTAACTCAATGTACCATTTGGCAGCAAGACCAATCAGAGTGCGTTGAAAAAGACGTAAGCGAATTGAATCATCAATAATGGAATTAGATGCACACCAGAGGTGATAACTCATCACATGATTTGACGGATCCTCTCCTGACTTACCCTCGAACTTCGACATATCACTGGGCAACTTATTAGGCATTGGCGGCCAATATGGAAGATAGTTAATTGGATCGTTCGTAAGGCGTGACAAATCAGGTAAATCCAAAGTTGCAATAAAAGATAACTGACGGTTAGGGTCTTGAAAACCTTGGGTAACAAGACCAGCCCCAGAAGGAGGATATCCAGGATAACCTGGAATTGGATTTGCATTTGGAATATTATAACCTCTTGGGAAACCAGGATTAATCGGACCAAACTGGGGTTGTAGAGGTTGCTGATAAGTATAGCCAGGGTATGGTTGATACTGATAAGTTGGGCTTTGTACAGTAGGACCGAATTGATACTATCCCTGGTACGATTAATAAGTAAATTGCGGTTGACTTGTGATAATCGTACTTGGACCAGGCTGTCCTACAGGCATCTGGACCAAAGTCTAAACTGTAGGTCCTGACTGTGGTAAAGACGCTTGAGGAATTTGCACTGATGCAGGAACAGTAGAAACCAAAGTTGTCGATATTCCAGAAGTAGGTGGGGTAGATTGAACAGAAGCTACAATAGTTGCAGCGAAAGTTTGAGGTGGAGTTCGAGGTGAACTAGGCCCAGACTGATGAACTACACCAGGTGCAGAGGTTTGAACAGTAGGCTGGACAGGTTGCTGGGTTGAACTAGAAACCAAAGGTTGTCCAGGTTGACTTGAGAACTGCACATTAGGTTGCAAAGTTTGTTGAGTTTGAGATGAATCCCACACCATGTTCATTCTGGGGTATGGACCCATAAAAGGTTGAGCATATGGAGGACCATAACCAGGTTGAACATAGGGTTGATAATTAAATGGTACATTTCCAGCTCCTTGTACAAATGGTTGACCAGAAGGTGGTTAGAAACCTTGAGTTGGGTACTGACCTTGAGGTTGATAACCTTGAGGCACGTACTGAAACTAGGGTTGACCTTGAGGTATATATTGAAATTGGGTTGACTTTGAGGTATGTACTGAGTCTGGGGTTGACCTTGAGGTATGTACTGTCCTTGAGGTTGCCCCCTAGGCGGTAACTGACTATCTTGAGGTTGCCCCCAGGTGGTAATTGAGGTCTTTGAGGTTGCCCCCCAAGCGGTAACTGACTACCTTGAGGTTGCCCTCCAGGCGGTAACTGACTACCTTGAGGTTGTGGATTTGGAATAGTATCAGACATCATCAGAATTTCTTCTATGCTCAACAGTTGAGTAATGTTATTACCAGTTGATATCTCATGTTCAATTGGTTGAGGAGATGCTACTGAAAAAGTACCAGTGAGTGACTGGTACCCCGAAGGAACAGAAGGACCGCCATATAAAAATGTTTCCGGTGTTTGGGAAAACATAGATGATCGTCTCATCATATTCAAAGGAGGATAATAACCTTTGGGCGTAGGATGAAAAGGAATTCGAGGTGGTGAAAAACTAAGGCATGAGTTTTCTAAAAAATTTGTCAATGATACGTACCAAGCGTCGCTCCTAAAAGGACTGTACAAAATTGATTCACGCTCCCTAAGTTCTAAAGTTGGTTGATTTTCAGGGAGAGTTATATCTTCATCCGGACTAAGAAGTTCTTCAATAGAAATGAGTCTAGAAGGAAGATTTTTGGTAATGATATTGCCTACCCTGGGTGAACCAGGACCACTAGAAGTTGGAGAAGAAAATCCTGAAGATGGAGTAGGAGCAGATTCAGTTTCAGCCTCAGAAATTTCAGGTTCTTCAGCTAATTCACTAGTAGGAGAAAAACTACCAGTAACTTCGGAAAGTGAAATTGGCTCAGAAATATACTCCGTTGTCTGTACTTGATAATCAGGATGGACAATTAAGGAAGACTCTCCGGCTTCTGGTGACCCAACTTTACTATCACTAGGTGATACAAGAGCTCGTAGCCCTTCAAGCTAGCTTGGTGTATACTCGGGAGGCTGCCCCCGAAGTCTACGAGATTGCCTCGGTAATTCAGCCACGATTAAATATTTAATTACCCACACACAAACAAAGAAAAATTTCAATAAAACCACCTAAAGTCTCTAAAGAAACAAACAATTGAATCACACGCCTAAAAAATCTAAGAGTTCAAACCACACACAAACAGTAACTTCCCGTACTAAAAACACTAGTTGGTGATGAAATCCAACATCGTAGAATTTAATACGGAAAGGGCGGTTAGAACAGTTACCCCAACAACCTGCTTGACGAAACAGACTGGCACAAGTTTCTTCACAAAACCATCTTGAGTGAAGAGAACCCCCCAGAGAGTCCAAGTGAGTCTAGTCGACATCTGCTCCAAGTATAGTGAGACCTGTCCTTCATCGTCACCTTAGGAAATAATATTAAGTTTATGGACACTAAGGTTACCAATAGCAACAAATACAACTGGGGGAACAGTTTACGATCCGATCTACGCTTAAGGGAAGAGTAACAAATCTCAATCCCCTTGAAGGCTCCTCGACATGATTAATCTAAGGTTTACCAACAAGTGACCCCAGGCTCCTCGACAATGGTTAATCTGAGGTTTACCGTTTATAATACGTGCAAATCTTCTATCTTTCCCAATGAAACAGACTTGATTGTCTCAAAGGTTCGGATATGATCTCATGATTGACTCCTTTAAGAGAAGCTTCCTAGATTATATCAATTACAATTAGAATTATTCCCTACCGCAAGATATAGCTACTTGTTTGTTTTAACTATCTTGGAGAGTTAATTACTCCCTACTCCAAGATACTAGCCTAAGCTATATTGGTGATAAGAGCCCTAGAAATAAAAAAGATTGTTAGATCAATTTTAATTAAGCGTTACTTTTATAGGTTGTTCCTTAAGTCAATAGGTATGGAAATGAAACTTTGATGGTGTGAAGACTCGACTCCAAAAACACTAAAAAAAATGCACCTAAAATGATAAACAATTCGTTTTTCTTTCAATGAATTTCTAGCTAAAAGAAAGAGTTTGAGAATGCAATTCTTTGAGAGACAGATTTTTCTTTCAACATGTAAATGAAAAGAAAACCTTTTTGTATTTTTCAATAAGAACTCAAAACGAGACTACTAATTATGCTCACAATAAATCCCTTTCCCTTTCAACACTCAAAACTACAAAAAACAATTTCTTTCAAAACAAATCTACAATTCCTATAAAACACTCAAAACTACAAAACTAATCTTGAGATCTAAAAACTTCTTAAAGCCTAATTGAAATAAAAGCTCCAATTCTATTTTAGGACGTTTTACTTAGTTGTTCAGTGAACTAAGGATTAATTCGTTCAAAATAACAAATCAATCAAAAAACATCCAGATATGTTTTCTTTTTTAAAAATGAAATTCAAAACTTATAACCAAGTTCGTTTAAAGATTTGCAAAGAGAAAACGAGATCTATTTCTCACCAAGGAAAGATTTCACAAACCAGTCAGACTCATCAAGAAGACAAAAAGACACCACGGTAATCTAAGGTTTCTTAGGCTTCTGATCATTGAGTCACTACAGAGACCAAGTGAAAACCACTCCAGCCATGCAAAACTTCTAGAAAATCATCTAAAACAAAAAATACCAATGGAATTCATTCACAAGAGATTTTTGACAGAATACATGCAGATCTAGGTAGACACTAAAAGTCGTAAATTAAACCTAAACTTAACTGGAAGAAAAACATTTTAGGTTTTTTCAAAAATTTCACAAGGTCCGCAGGCTTCCAGTAGAACCAGATGCGGTACGGCTCAATGTACTAAAGGAAAATGCGGAGATGCCCGCATTGTCTGTAACAAAAAAAGTGCGGTCCTCTTGAAAACTTCGAAAAAAAAATAATAATCCAGATCCTAAAAACTACCCAATCCCACACACATCAAGCAAAAACCAGAAATTAGAACAAGTTTCTCAAGTCAAAGACAAAGGAAAACCAAAAAACCAAATTCAGATCCCCAATGGAGTCACCAATTTGTTGGCCGGATAAATCGATCTTACGGACAAGGCTAATCTCCCTAGTATCAAAAGATATCTAGCAACAAGCAGGACAAGCAAATCTATCTTTCTCTAACATATACGATTCATAACAAAAACTATAGAGGTGTTTAGACCCTACCTTAAGTCCAACGCTAGTTTGTAGCAGCCATCCTTCAATCATCCGAAAGAGTTTCCTTTTGAGAACCTGCAATCACAAACAAGCACACATCAAATAACACCTGCATAGCTAATATCATAAATCATGTTCATTATGGTGATCAAGGAATCCATAAAATAAACTATAAAACACAGCTTATTGAGAAAAACAAACTTATTTGTATTAACTTGAAATAGAAGAACCTTACAACCTTTTCATCCTTGATGTTGTACGAGCTCTTCCCGGGGTCCGAAGCAGGAATCTCCTTTACTTTGACAAGCCTCACACTCTTCCAAATGAGATCAAAGAGGTATGTAATCTCTCCTCACAAAAGCTCAATTAGGAAGACTAAGTTCCAACAGCATTTCACCTCAAAAATATTCAGCTTTTAACCTCCCTAGTAACCAACCCAATGCTTCATTTTATAGTGCAAAGGAAGGAGGTTCTAGGTCCACATATGAAGGGATAGAGTCCTCCTTCAAAGGGATAAGCTCCTCACATTAAGGGGTTAGCTCCTTAAGGTATGGGATGCATGAACCTTAAGCGAGCAAACTTGCCACCTCAAGATTCCTTCCAGAAGCTTCTAGAAATGACTCAAAGTGAGTTTTAAAGAATATTCTTGCGCCTTTTTAACTTTTACAGGGGTCCGCACCCATAACATAGAGACAGAGCAGTCAGGTGCGTACGGTACATGACCATTAGGTGTGGGACCGCATGTAATGCTAAGAGAAAGTGCGGAAGCAGAGTTTTAAATACTTTTAAGGGCTTTCTCTTATTTTCAAGGCTTGATATGAGGAACTAAGGCTTAAGACTTGCAAAGGAGGAAAGTATGAGTGACAATGGACTCATACAAATTACAGATGCCAAGGTGACAATTTTTTGTGCAACACGATTGTACTCAAATCAATTCTTTCTTGTATCGGTGTTAACTCTTAATCCATGGAAGCGGCCAATGCAGAGATTGTGGATTCTACCCATGATTCACCATTTGTTGTAGCTTCTACAACAACACCCAAAATTTTTCGACCATATCCAAATTTTGGGTCCCCTTTTTCTCTTCAAGTCTCAACGGTTATGTTCATGCTTTGAATTGGTCAACTCTACTAATGACCCAGGTTCCATTGAACCCTATCGATGCGCCTATCTTCATGATGCATATTACATTTATTGCCCATGTTTCATTTTGGATATTAATCTTATCAATGCATTAGGTTTTTAGGTGGTTATTCGTCTAAAAATGCATTTTAGGCTTCATGTGCCCTCAAGCTTTATCCTTTTATAATTTGCATTGCAATGAAGGAACCATGTTAATGACCATGGCTTCATTCCTACCGCATTAGGGTTTATGAGGCATTGCTTTGCTCATGCATTTTTGAAACCCTAAATTATCATGATTATAGATGAAAGCCTAGTCATTTTATCACTCTCGTAAGTATTCCATGGCATTTCAAATCCAGTTTGCATCATCGTGTCCTGTCAGATTTCGTTTCAAGTCATCAAAGTCATGCTTGGTCATGTTCTATTAAGTGTTCAAGTCCCCTCCTAAAAAACCCTAAGTGTCAATGCAAATACCTTCACAAGCCTAGGTTGTGTTTCTTTCACAGTGCACTTTCTAGAAACAGGCATAGCGCGCCTTCTAGAGACAGGTAGAGCCCACCTTTTAAGCATAAGCCTCACACATTCTTGAGACACAATCAAGAACACTTCCTTGATGTAGCATTATCCCATTCTCTAGTGGAAGCCATCACACTATTATGTCTTTCTCTTACGACATGTGTTAGGCACACTTTCAAACCCTAACCTACCCACACATGTGCCCTCTATATATAAGGAACCCATTCTAAGAGCTCATTCCACACTTATCTTTCACACTAGAGCTCTAGGAACTTTTGGAGCACAAGGTTAGTCTCTCATTCTTTGTCGCAAGTGTGCTATCTTCTAGGTAAGTTTCTCATCTGTCGCACTTTGAAATTTCGCTCTTGAATGTGTCGCTTCAATTCTTATATGCTTTGTTTTTATTGTCTCTTTGCATTCTTGGACTATTCGTATTCTAGACATGAATTTGATTGTATATATGAGTGTGAATGCTAAGTATTTTCTATTCTTAAGATTCCTCTTCCTTGGTGTCATCCAAAACTTAGTCTATTTCTGACAAAACTCTTGGTTTCATGCATTGCGCCCACTCTAAACCCTTCAAGCTAAGCACTAGCACATTGCGCTCTCCTAAACAATAAACCATTGAAACCTTGCTCTCTGAACTTGAGACCAACACTCAACATATGACTTTCTTCTCCTTAAGAGTGCATAGTGCACCTCCATGCCATAGTCCTTAACCCCTTACTCCTTGGACTTGCAACCTGTGTGCATTACAAGGCTTGTCCCTTCTCTAGAGTGTATAACACACTTCCAAAGCATAGTCCTGACCTTCTTGCTCATTGGAATTGTGACTTGCACCCAACTTGGCCTTGAGTAGTGAAGAGTGTTCTTCTAGTTGGCAAGTAAACCAACTCTCTACCCATTGCAGATGTGTCATGCGCTCAACCAAGAGTCTCTCTCTCGAAGGCACATTATGCATTCCCAATTCCTAAGCTCCTAATCATTGACTCCAGGTCTTGTGCCCTGGGCCCAAGGATGGTTTGTTTCCTTACATTAGTAGATAACACACTTACAGTGACCAATCTCATCAGCATTGCCTCAAGGTTGTGTAGTTGTGCCTAGAACTAGCACATTGTCCCCTCATAAGTAATATTTTGCATAAGTGGGCAAGGTAGAGTAGGTGTTTTGTGAGACTGATTGTGTGATTTTCCACAAGTAAATTCCAGTGTGACGGGAGCATTAGCATGACCGACGCATTAGGCCAACTTAAAGAAATGAATTTTGATGCTTATTTCTACAACTTGTGTCTTTCCAGAGTGTCATCATTCAATTAGATCGTGATTCACCTTCTACCAAGATAAAAGTGTGCATTCCAAGAAAAGGATAACACATTTCATTCCAAGTAAGGGACAATAAGTGTGCATTACAAAAGAGTAAGAGGATAATGAATGTGTTGCATAAACATCATAAGGAGCATACCAAGTTTGTGCTTACCATTTGACTGCATACAAAGCAACACACACAAGGGAACAATGGTTATGTGTTGGACTATTAAGGATGCATTTAAAGACTATAAACAAAGTGATATGACTAGGGAAATATCAAACGTATACAATGATCATTATTGGAATTGCGACATGGGATGTGTATATCGTGATTGAATTTGATATTATAACATGATAACACTACCTTGTATGGAGTATAAACTTTGTATTCGAATAATGCACTACAATGAAATGGTTATGAGCACATGCGATAAATAAAAGAAATCATAAGTGTAAAGTGTAAGAGTGGAAGTGAGGCACTTTAGGATTAAAGTGAGACCATACAATACCAAGATAGAGTATTTGGAGACTATTCTAAGGTTGTGCACAAACGATGAAAGGAGCAACATTGATAACTACAAAGGGCGAAGGAAGACCAAGTCAAGCAATTTTATTAACGACACTTTATGGCTATGAACTTTTATTTACCTCTCGAAGCTTATTATATTGACCAATTTTATACATGATATAAATAGTTTCTTATTTTATTAATGAAGAGCTTTCATCATGTATCCTAAATGATAATTATGTGTTAACAGGGTTGGTCTTGTGAAGTAGCGTTGGCCATGTAGATCTCAACATTTCATGGAGACGTGATCAAATTGGTGATAATTATTGAAGAGTCAATCCAACACCAAGATGGCCTTAAGCCATGATGAGGACATCATCAAGATTCGTAAAGTTTATTGTTTTCCTACAACAAATCTCATTGACTTTATGATTACCAATTGCAAATGTATTTTGTCATTAATGACAAATATTTAGATTATGGAAAAGACCAAGAGGGGATATTAAAGGTTACTTAGAAGCGCAAGAGCCACATTGGAAGTATAAATGTCCTAAGGGAGATAAAGACATTTGGAAGTTGAAAGGTCTTGAGGGAGTACAAAATTCATAGGAAAAGGTGAAAGTTCATGATGAGCCCCAGTATTGCAACAAGAATGTTGCAACTCCCAATGCAACCAACTTTAATTATCAACCCGAAATTCGTACAAACTTAAGAAGTATTGGCACTATATGTGAAGCATACCATGTGTCATTCTTTTGTTGATATTATTTAATGGAGTGAATGTCATGAAATCAAAACCTAAACTAATTGCAAAAACGGAATTGTTACTCTATTTGCAAGAAATGGAGCCAACTTGTAAATGTTAACTAATCAAGTCATGAAAGGACAAAGGTTAATATATTGCAGAAAGAAAGCTATTTTATCTTGCATAATTCATCAAACTACCAATAAAATTTGCATGTACCATCTACCTAGTTCACACTTGCTCGTAAATCAGTAACCTACTTGCATCATACTTGTGATAAATAAACTAAGGGTTTTTGCAGTGAATAAAAGGAAGGGTTGGAGTGGCTTAGGAGCTTCCACTAATCATAAAATCGTAGTTGGGGGTAATTATTCAATCGTAAGAGACAAAAAAAAAAAAACTTTTGGAGCAAATCTAGTCAAGTTTGCACATGCTACACGAGGGCTACAAGAGTGCTACAGGAGAAAACAGAAGTGCTACAAGAGGAAATAACTCACCAAATGACCAAGTAGATAAAATGAAAATGGGATGAGATAAATTTTGTTATTAATTAGGATGTATTAGGTCTCCATTCCAAGTGGAATCACTCCAAAATACCCCTGTTAACATGTGCTAAAAAATAGCAGAAAATTACTAGTCTAAAATCTAGAAATTCGAGAACTAGTGAGCTAGTTAACCTATCAAATGCCTAACCTAATCAAGTGCAAATGAAATGGCGTAAATTTTGCTATTGACTCGAATGTTTTTATCATATAATGCAAGTGGAATCACCTCAAATGAATCCCATTAACATGTTCTAAAAAATAGCATAAAATTACTACTATTTTGCTACAAGGACTTCCAAAAATTCTAGATTTGTGAACTAGTAACCCAATCCAAGTAACTCAATGATGAAGATGAATTTTCAAAGCTATTATAAGGATGCATAATTCTTGTGACTCTGTTAATAACCTACAAAATAACTTACTTCAATCATTTAACCCAATCCTACATCAAAAGAAGCATCAATACTAAATGCAGAAATAGGAAAAACAAGAATTAGAGATGCATGAGAATAAGAAGTGAAAAGAAGAAAAGTAAATTATACAAAAGGGCTCTGAGGATCATAGGTTGGCCAAGCCCAAGGATAATCAGAGTCCTATGAAGGAGACCACGCTTTAGAAGCTAAAAATGGCACCAAAATTCATTATTTGAATCAATCGAATTACATCCCTGCTAGAAATGAAAGTGGAGCTGCAAAAATACAAGTTTTCTCCACAAGAAGACTAAGAAAAACATGCCTCTAGAGGTAAATTCGAATTGGTACTTATACAAAATGATGAGGAAGCATTCTCCTTGAAAGGAGGAAGCTTTCGCCTCCAAAATCCATATTGGATCTGGTTCCCAAAACTAGGAATCTGCATTAAATGACAGGGAATACATTCCTAGATTTTCTCAATCACTGGAGGTCCAAAATTTGTCAATGATATTTTGTTCATTTTTTATCCAATATTTATCCTCCTATAATAGGGAGAAAGTCCCTAGATTATATCCTCCTCCAAATCTACATAATCTGCCCAATATTCTCACAATATTCTTCAAAAATAAATAATATTAGGCACAAATATGCACTTATCCATAAACCTTGCTAATGAACATATTAAAGTTAAAAATATGTCATCTAATTAAAAATAAGAGGTTTAATGTGCTGAAGGATGGGAAGATGGGCCTTAATTTCTGTCTAATTTGGAGGCCTATAATATCCCCTGTTGAAAATGTTGCTCACCCTTTGAGCAACCTAGTGACCTAATTGTGCCTCATTCATGGCCCTGGTGGCTTTCTTGATTTGTACTGTAGTTGTCCAACACTTTCTTGTAGCAACTTTCTTCTTTCTTGTAGCAACTTTTTGCTTTCCTATAGCAACTTTCTTCCTTCCTATAACAACTTTCTGCCTTCCTATATCAAGTCATATTCTTCTTTTAGTTGTTTGGTCATGGCCCCCCTAGTGCTTGGCTTCTTCTGAGAGGCTTGGGGCTCCTTTCTTTTGGATTGGAGGGAGGTTATCTTTTCAGTTTGCTTCTTATTCTCATTTTATCCTTTGTTCTGATTTTTCAGGCACTTTTTCTTATGTTTCAACATTTTATTTTTCTTTTCCACCCTCTTCTTCTTCTGCATATCCATCCCTGACTGTCTCTTCAATTCTATAAAAGCTTCTCTATCCATGTCAATGAAATTTGTCCATGTGTTCTCAAGGTTTGTGCAAGGAAACTCTGTTACCAATTATCAATTTCATAGCACTTAGCATTTCAACTTATGGCAATAGGAGTGCTTCCTGTTGAGGAGTTATGTGAAGAATGGTATGCCAATTTCAAAACAATTTTATTCTCCCATCATAATGCTCATCCTCACTAGAAAACTCCACACTTCAAATTTTTATGGTTCTACTACAGGATGTTTAGTGGAGGAATTTTACCAAAATTCACAGAATGTTTGTTTGTAAGAGGTGATAGATCAAGTACTTACCCCATCCTTGCAAACTCCTTCAAAGTTATAGGGTTTTGTGGCCCATAATACTCAAGATAGGGCCCATTTTTGCCTCTTGGGATAATCCTGTAGTAGACAGACTATCTTGTATAACACTGACTCTGTCTCCTATAGCAACATTGTTTCTCCTGTAGTAGCCTTGTTTTCTCCTATAGCATGGCAGCTTGTTCTTTGAGCTACTTAGTTGGGGTTGATCTAGTGGTTGGCCTTCTCATGGATGTCAAAAGTTCCTTTCCCTTTGTCTGAAACCTCCCCCTATTTCTCCTAATGCTCCTTCTCAGGGCTACTTGGGTGTATTTTTAATTTTTTCCTTAGAGCAATCTCAGTGGTAGAAACAATATTAACTTCCTTTTATCAGTGAGGGAGAAGGATGCTAGAATTTATATCAAACAAAATCTTTTTTCTTTTCTCCTATCTTGCCTTTACACACGGTAATTTCCAACAAGACATATTGCTTAATTGTCTATTATAGGCTACCAACTTCAAGTAGAATTTCTCATGCAATTGTATGGAAATCAAGGAGGGAGGAAGCCATTTACTCTTTTTCAAAATAAATTTGTATGTGCATGAGGGTTTGAAGACAATTTCAGGTCATTGTGGCCCTCTTTCACACTTCAATTCCTCTTGTAGCTTCTTCTCGACCCTCCCGTAGCAGTTTAGACCTTCCTGTAGCACCTGCAAACAGAGTTTGAAACACCTTGGTGGCACCCTAAGCAGTCTAATAACACTAGATTATCCTTCCTCCAACTATTTTAAGAAATGAGTGATGGTGCAAATGAATTCGAGCCTAGTACATAATATTCCCTTTGTGGTAAGGGCTTAGAATAGTTTGAGCCGTTGTCCCCACTCCTTGCAATCATTACCCTTCTTAATTTGGCTTTTCCACATTGCATGAGTGAGGGAGTTAGCTGCACTTAACTGGTTGAGGGCGGTCGGGACTGCTAACTCATCCTTAGCTTATAAAACCTCATCTATTATGCATTGACAACAAATTTCTAACCTTAACACGCTCAAGAGAAGAGGTAAAGAATATTGCATATCTGTACCTACATGTGGATCAGATTGCTGAAGGTGATTGCATGTTGTTGTTGGGGCATATACATCATGATATCCTAGTGCATGTCTTCATAGCTTGATTATACCTTGACTGATAGATTTTTTCTATGTGTGTATGTGCATCTTTGATGTTTAGGTAGCTAGTGGTTGTGGAATTCCTTCCAATGATGATGTGTCCCTTCCTAATTGCACACATGGCTTCATCAAGCTTTCGTTGGTGGAAAAAAAGATCTCAGAGATTTCTATTGTGACTACACAAGTTGCTACATGAGGAGTTTTCTTCCTGTAGTAGCCTTTTAATCCTCCCTTGAAGTCTTTATATTGCATGATGGTGTTGAGGGTAATGATGAAAATCCACGAGGACGGGGTTGGAGTCATCAGGGAGTAGAGTAGACATTGGAAAAATAGAAAACAATGGCTTTTGTGGTTTCTCTCTCTCTTTTTTTTTTTTTTTTTTTTTAGAGGTAGGACAAACTGGAAATTTTGAGCAAATTTTGGTGAAATTGAATGGATAAGTGATGGATGGGTGATAAGTGAATCATTGGAGGACCTCTTTCAACCTTCCCTAAAGAACATATGATCTTTTGACCTCTTTCTCTAATCAGATCTGCCTCTTGTAGCAATTATGATCCCTATTATAACATTCAGGACAATCTCCTGTATCAAACTTGTTTTATCCATATCTTTGTATTGACCCAAAAAAAAAATTAGCATGTTGCCATCATCATTATGCACCTCCCCATAAAAAATCTTGGCAAATGGATGCACAAATCTCCAGAAAAAATAAAAATGGTTGTAGGTGATGGAGATCGATTTCTCGAAAAGTGTGAACTGAAATTTGCTGAAATTGCTTGAACATATTACCATCATCCATATGCATCTCCCCATGAAACAACTAGTTCAATGAATGCACTGCTTTCAAGATATGATAAAAACAATTTTCTACTCTGTGTATTTTGGCCTCCTATAGCATTTTAGGACAACGAGAAAAATGAATGGGAAAAGCTTGGGAATGATGGGTGGATGGTGGAAATAGATGAGGGTGATGGATTGGCATAGCCTTGGTCTTGTTGGAGCATCTGGGAAAAGGAGCAGAAATCCCATGTTTGACTTCCTTTGATCAGATTTTTGATCATATTTTTCCTTTTGGTGCTAAAGTGTTCTTGTTGCTTGCAAAGGTTGGAGAGAACCTGCATTCATCAGAGAGAGATACATGGAGCAAATAATTTATTTTTTTCATTTCTTTGTTTTTTTCATTTTTTTTTTTTAGGCCTACTAGCTGCTTCAATGAGGTTTTCAACTAGTAGGTCTGCATAAGCGCCCCAAAGGAGGTTTTCACCTATGATATTTTATTTTTCTCTTTTTTTTCTCTTTTTTCCAACCCATTGACTGCCTCATGGAGGTTTTCAATCAATGAGCCAATCTCAGGTGCCTCAAACGAGGTTTTCACTTAAGATTTTATTTTTCCTCTTATTTTTCATGTATTTATTTATTTTTCTATCCTACTCTACTTGAAAAACAAAACCTCTTTCAAGTATAGGAATACTTCCAATGGAGCCATGTGCACATCAAGATGACAGATAAACTCATGTGTAGGGTAGAAATGTATGCTTTGACATGTACCTGAATTTTAGAGATCAACTGCTTTGATTGAGATGAGATCAAGAATTGTTGAAGAATAGTGTATTGTCGCAACTTAATGATTGTCTGGAACCATATTTCAATATAGTTGTGATGCCCTTATTCCATTTGCACATTTGGATCTCTTTCTATGTCCTCTTCTATGATGACATTCAAATCTTACTCTTTTTGTTGACTGTTCTCTTGAACACATGGAGGATTTGATGGTAAACATGAGGGAACTTTCTCAATCTCTGATTCTGATGTCTGCTCTTCATCAAGTGCAATCTATGATTCTTTGGTCTTCTCATCTGAATCTTCTTTTTCTTATGTTTTCCTTCAATGACATCAAGAGAATATCCTTTTTGCAATACTCTTCTTGAGTTAAGATGAATACCATTGAGATCAAGAGGAGATGTTAAGAAGCGTTGTACCTCAGCATTGTAAGTGGGATGAGCTACTTCCTTGTGTGGGTTTGGAAATGGTGGTACATGTAGTTGAGTGCAAGTGGATCTTTGAGATGGATATGGTTGGGGTTGTGGTTGTGGTTGTGGTGGAGGTGGATGGTAGGGATAACATGGAGTTGGGTATGGAGGATATTTTGGATTTCTCCCATAAGTTTCTTGCCAACCTTGTTACCAAGATTGGGTTTGGGGTTTGTTACACAGCATTTTGTCACTGTCCCTGTACTCCCTGTCTACGATCTTGAAGGACCTCTACAGTGTGCCCGACATGCTTTCCTATCATGAAGAAACTCCCATTGTGTCCCTCTTCATGATCAAAACAATTCCCTTTAGCATCATTTCCCTTAAATCTTTTGTTTATCCCAGTTTACAAGACCGGTGCTAATTACCCATGTCCTCCTTGCGTCAATAAATAGGGTTTAAAATTGTCCCTAGCGCCAATCTGATCAACTGAGCCCTTTCTCAGTCGCGTCGATCCTCTTTTGGAAAGTTTTTTAAATATGGAGCCAAAGCTTCCAGCTCTAGAAGCTTTGTAATGGAAGTCTGGTAAATGGTAAGGCTGGATGGAGTCGAGGAGGTCAGTTTGGGATCCTTTCCCCTATTAGGGTGGAACTAATCCAAGAGATAAGGCATTCTCCCATGAGAAGAGGAACCATCTCCCATCCATCCAAGCTATAAAAACCTCTCTTCTTCCTAAGCAAAATCTAGTTTTAGTTTGGAGTTAGAATAATTAGCAAGACATCTATAGTCTGAAGTTTTTCTAGTGTATGTTTGAGGGAGAATAGTGTGCTTGGGTGTGTTTGAGACTAGAGGGAAAAAGGCCTTAAATTCTCTACTGTTGGGCATGTCCATGAAGTGCTAGCAGAAGTGTGGGAACCTAGATACGTCAGAGGAAACCAACAATGTCAAGGCACCAATTGTAATCTAATTTATGTAAATGCAACTATCGATTGATTTCCTACATGAAGTGTCATTTTACATCTTTATGGCTTAATGTTCCTTGACCTGTTAAGTAGGCTAAATACAATATTGTCTGTTATTATGTTTGTTTTTTGTTGTAGTTTGCTTGTTTCAGGTGTGCGAAGGAAGGAAACGAGAGATAGCTGGAACGAAGAAGCAAGGTCATCACCAAGCAGAATAACGTTCTCAGAGGTAGGCCCTCTTAATTGATTCTAGCCTAAGGAAATCTTCTATAGATTGTCTATTTGTGACTAGACCTGCTCTCTCGGGCTAGAGGAATTGTTTGTGTCCGCACTTAGAATTTACTTGCATCACAAATTGGCGACTCCACTGGGGATCAAATCCTTCTGTTTGATTGATTGTAATTTCATGGTTTTGTGTGAACTTTTCTAGTATCACCCTTTCCCTCTAGTATTCTCTACTTTTCCTGGTTTACTACTCCAAGTCTGAAATTTACAGTAGCAAGTCTGATTTTTTGCTAAGGAAATTTTATTTTTTCCTTTGAATCCTTGGCCAACGCGGTTTTTTCTAAAACAATCGTGCTAATCAGATCGAGTTTCCCAAAAACAGTCACGCTGACCCCCCTATGGCACTTGTTATCAGTTAGGCAGTCACACCGATGCCTGTAGATGGAGATTACGATTTACCCCAGATCTCAACCAGTGTGTCTTGCTCTCTTAATTTCTACCTCTTAGCTTGTTTTATGCTATTTCTTCCTTATTGGAAAGCTTGATTTGTCTTGGTTTATGTGCTTGTTGGTTTTCCTTCTTTTGCTTGATTTCTTGAGTCTTTAGATCATCAGTGGCTCTAGGAAATCTAGCTTGTTATCCATCCCGCTGATTGTGAACTCAGTGAGTCAACTTGTTGGTGAATTTACTCCTTGCATTTCGTTTATAGTCCTCTTATTGCTTTGATCTCCATCACTCAAGTTTGAAAGGTTTCGTTTGCTTAAGCGTCTCTTTCCCAACATAGATCACATTACTTGTCTTGTTTTTTGGTAGAGTCATTGCGTCATTGGGTTGGAAAAAAATCTCTTTTGTGTCTTTTCATTTGCTTGAGGGTTGATTGTCTCAAAAACTTTTTCATTGAATTGTTTTACAAAAAAATCATTTTTGTCATTTCATGAAAAGAACGCAATTCTAGTTTGTTGCATCAATATGTTACGTTAGTTAGCATTATTGAAGACTAGAGTTGCATTTGCATTTGAAAAGAAAAATAATTCTCTTTACCTTTGGAAGGATTCCTTGAAGTGCACTTGTTAGGAAAATAGGAATTGGGAAGAGTTTTTTCATTATTTTGTTTGCAAAAAGTGAAGTAGTGAAAAAAACATTTGTTTTTATTGCTTGGTTGTTTGCATTTGATAGTGTTTTCTACCCTCTCTGGTGTAAACAATTCATCAAATTGAAAGAGTCTTGTCTCATTTAGCTGCATACAGGTTTTTTCGAGTCACATCGCTAAGACTCGAAAACCGAGACATAATTCAAGATAAACTTTAAAATGAACTCAATTAACATAAGGTACATTTGAAACCTAATGATTACATCTAGAAGGTCTAAGCTAGAGACGTGTCCTGACATCTTTAAACCTAGTAGTTGTCATTTGCTTCAGTACTAGACAGCTCTAGTACAGGCTTATGCTCCCTGTACCGTTGAGTATATAAAGGGAGACCTCACTAGGCTGCAATACTTTATCCATAGGAAGTCGAGTCTGCTGCCTTGTAAATGTGATTCACTAAACACAGCATTCGGGGAGATCACCTGCCCGTACTTCTCGGTTCGCCAGGAGGTATTCTGCAGTTCACGGTTACCTGGTAATTCTTTTTACCTATATCATCTTGAGTAGTCATTTCATCTTTTTGACTCTTTAAGCTTAAAAGATCATCCGAGCACTTGTCCTTTCGAGCTCACTTCAAATCAAAAGTGATATAGTCACTGTTAGCCTCCTATACCAATAGGTTTCATCTTTCATGATTGTCTTGATCGAACTATGGAATATGTTCAAACCTTCTTTCTTGAGCAAAGGTGTTCCATATTCTTGAAAAACCAAAAAAAAAAAAAAAATTAAAAAATGTAAAGAGGGTATACCCTAAAAGAAAAATCAAAGGGTAAGAAAAATAAAGTGGTCAAAAAGAAGTGCAAGAAATGAACCCCAAGCAAAAATAGACCAAGGAAAGCGTGCAAATCCAAATGCCACTACTACTTCATTTTTGTAATAAAACAATTGTGTGCAGCTTGTCCAACCTTTGCCACAATTCATGAATAAGTCAAACTGTTTAAACTTGGCTTAGTCATATTTCAATT